>PVKH010010716.1:0-18105 GCA_004027955.1 Chaetophractus vellerosus | reverse complement strand
TCCTAATGTTCAACTGCTCACAGGGACCTGAGCACCAGAAGCCATGTGTGCATAGCTGGGACACTAGGCTCAGGTGTTCCAGGGGCAGTAAGTCCTCTTGATGCAATGAAGCCTTCCCAGGGTGGATCAGAGCTCTGTGGGGTGGGGTCTCCAGGTACAAGGGACCCAAGTCTGGCTCTCTTCTGTAAGCATGGTGGACAAACAGGTTGGGAGAGCACAGGATCTAAGTCCACTGCTATCATTGTCGATCCCTGCACCAGGGGTGGATGGACCCTTGGCCACATGCTGTTTGATGCACAAAGGAGACATTCCAAGTGATGGCCTGCCCCTCCTCCTGTTTCTCTCTTTGAACCACTTTTTGTTTTTATCTATGCCTAGATCCTCAGAGCTGAGGGCACAAGACCCAGCTCCTGTTGTGCAATGTAATATTTTAATGCATTTCAGAGAGTTTTGAGCATAAAATGAAAAAAAAAAAAAAGTAAATCCCTTGAGGGACTAAGAAAGAAAAGCATACAACTGTAAACTTCCCCTTCTAGGAAATTGCTGCTAATCTCTCAGGTTTACTGAACCTGTAATCAAAGAACTTTACAAGGTCTATAGACCTTCTTTCTTTCTTTTTTTTTTAGTGGTGGAAAATCACACTGAGATGTTTATTGTTTTTATTTTTACATTTGCTGATGTTTTTGTTTAGAGCTTATTTCTATAATGACAAAACTAAGCTTAATTATAATGAAAGTCTAAGAGTCACTCCCAGAAAACCTCTTTGTTACTCAATGTGGTCTCCTTCTGTAAGCAAATCTCTTAAAAAAATTCACTACTCTCTCCTCTATATGGGACATGACTCCCAGGGATGAGCCTCCCTAGCTATGTGGGACATAATTTTTAGGGATGAGCCTCCCTGGAAGTGTGGAATCAGTGATACTTTCAGAAAAAGTTATTGATATCATCATAAAAAGAGGAAAAGCAATAAAATAAAATAGAGTTTCTATGGCTAAGAGATTTCAAATAGAGTTAGGGGGTCATTCTAGTGGGTACACTTATACAGGCCTAGCCAGATATTACCAACTACAACTGCATGCAAAAGCCTCAAGCAAAATTGCACCTGAAAGCCCTTGGGAGAGAAAGACACCATAAACAAGCCACATAGCTACATGAAATTAACATGCTCTTAGCTGGATCTGTCTATATATGTGTACGTGTGTGTGTTTTGTGTTGCCATTCAATTCCCTGATTCCCTGCTGATTTATTTCCATTTTTTTTTTGTCTATCTGCTCTATCTGTGTGATTTTGGATGTCCTAACTTTGGTGTTGCTAATTCTTTCATCTACCTGTCCAAATCTGTTGTTACTTGCTTCTATGCTTTTTAAAATATATTTTTATTAGAAATTTTGTGAACATACAAAACAATCATGCACATGTGTGGAATTCCCATATAACACCCCTCCATCAACACACTACATTTTTGTGGAATATTTGTTTCAGATTATGAGATAATATCTTCAGAGTATTACCATTAAACATGGCCTATAGTGTACATTTGGAATATTTTTTCCATACCCCACTACTATTAATACAGTACATCTTTGGCACTGATACAAGAATATCACAATATTGCTGCCAACTCTAGTCCCTAAGTTACATTAATTGTATCTCTCTGATGCCTCTACACATTCTCACCACCTTGCAATAGCAATGTACATCTGTTCTAGCTCAAAGAAGGAACTTCTTGTATTTGTAATTTTAATCAATTTTCATCCACCTCTGTGTTCACTGTGTTATTCAGTTAGTAGAGTATTCTCTAGCTCTATTTCACTTGACATTTACATCCCTAGTCAACCCTATTCAGTCACAATCCCATTTATAAACAAGCTGCATTTGTTCTACTCACTATATGTTACTATCAATTCTATCCATTTCCACACTTTCACAGTCAAGGTAATTAAAACTTCTACATACATTAAGCATCAGAACACCTTCTCAGCCCTTCTCTTATCTCCTAATAATCTATACTATCAGTTGTAACTATATGTATTTATTCTACATATTTATTTCAATAATTGAGACCATGCAATATTTATCCTTTTGTGTCTGGATTACTTGACTTAACATAAGGTCTTCAAGGTTCATCTATGTTATCATATGTGTCCCAATTTCATTTCTTCTAACAATAGGAGAATATTCCATTGTATGTATAACCACAATTTGTTTATCCTTTCATTAGTTGATGGACACTTCTGTCCATCTTTTGGCAACTGAGTTACATCTTTTGGCAACTGTAAAAGCAGGTGTTTTCCTTCAACACTGTGTATTTCAATTTACTACAGTGTTATCCTGGCCTCTGTAGTTTAAAATAGCTGTTTCAGACAGTTCCTTATTTATATGGTAGTTGTTTTCTTGGCAGGACTGAGTCATGGAGCTCCCTAATCCACCAATTTACCTGTAAGCTTACATATATGAGCATATGAATACATTACCTTCCTCCCAGCATGGGACATGACTCCCAGGGATGAGCCTTCCTGGCAATGAGGGATTACTAACAAGTGCCAATGGGCAATATCATGGGAAAAAGACTTCAAATAAAGGGGGAAATGGTAAAGACAAAAGACTATATAGGGCTAAGAGACTTCAAAGTGTGTCAGGAGGTCAACCCAGAGGTAACACTTATGCACATCCCAGTAGGACCTCCTATGCTTCCAATATGGATATCACCCCAAACAGAGGGGCTCCTGAGGGCTCTGGAGACATCCAGGTCCTATATCAGGGCAGATAGCCCCAGAGTTTGGTGCCTTACAAGGGGACCCCAATTTGGAATCCTTGCTCCAGAGAGTGAAAAAGTCTGATCAAAATATGTCTTCACTGCACATGATCCATCTGTCTTTTCTATTCAAACCTATATTTGATGTCAGAGTTTTAGATGTACTTCCAAATAGCAGAGACTATGGGCTGTCCATGTGCCAGTTGGGTCCAGAGGCTTGGTGGACCTGCAATTCCTGCTCTACAACTCAGTGGACTCACCCAGGACACCTAGTGGGGAGATGATGATGGACAATGATGTTCCTGGGAAATGGAGAGAGCCTGCAGCTGCAGGCAGGATAGCATCATCTACCTTATCCATGGGATATAAGCCCCTCTCACTTGGTGGTGGATGGGACATCACCATCCCAGACTCCTTTGTATTGGGGGAACAGCTATTGACTAGAGTGGATTTTCTGGTATCCTGTTATAGACTTATTTTGATTCACACAATGGAAGAAATTACAAAATTTTATGGAGGCAGTGCCCACTGGATGCTTTGGGGGCAGGGAGAGGGAAGGGCAGTTTAATATGGGGCTTTTTCAGGACTTGGGAATTGTCCTGGATGACAATGCAATGGCAGATATAGGCCATTTTATATCATCATATATCATGCAGAACTGTGTGGGAACTAGTGAGGATTACAGTGTGAACTGTGGTCCATGCTTAGTGGCAAAGCCCCAAAATGTGTATATCTATTGCAGGTGATGTGCCACACTGATGAAGGATGTGTGTGGGGGAGGTTGTGGGAGATGTGGGAGGTGGGGCATATGGGTACCCCTAAAATTTTTGTGTAATATTTATGTAATTGATGTATCCTAATAATAATAATAATAATAATAATAATAATAAAGGTGATATTCCATCTGAATATTAGGAATAATTTTTTTGCAAAAAGGCTCCTGGGAATTTGACAAGGATTGCATTGAATCTGTAGATCATTTGAGATAATATTGACAACAATATGAAGTCTCCCAATACATGAACATGAGATGTGTCTCCATTTAATTAGGTCTATTTGAATTTCTCCCAGCAATGTTTTGTAGTTTTCTGTGTATAAGTCTTTTACATTCTTGCTTAGGTTTATTCTTAGAACTTTTATTATTATATATGCTATTAAAAATGGAATTGTTATCTTGATTTCTATTTCATATTGTTCATTACTGCTTATAGAAAGACAACTGACTTCTGTGTGTTTATTGTGTACTTTAAAACTTTGCTGAATTCATTTATGATTTATTTATGTATTTGTGTATTCCTGGGGATTGTATATATAAAATCATGTCATTTGTGAATAGGTGTAATTTGACTCCTTCCTTTCCACTTTGGGTAAATTTTATTTTTTCTCTTGCCAGAGCTTTCTGTACAATGTGGAATACAATGTGTATAATGTGGAGTAACAATAGTGATGTTTTTCAAATCTCCTGTTGAGTCCATACAGTGTACTTTTCAGCTCTGAAATTTGTTTTATATATATATATGTATATAATTTCAATCACTTAATTATGTCCATAGTTTTCAAAATTTCCTTTAATTTGGGATGCCAAATTCCTGGGGGGTGTCAGCCATGCCTATAGAGTCAAGATGTCTCTAGAATCCTCAAGAACACCCTTACATGAGGAATTGTTTACTGTGGCAGTTAGTGAGAACTTCCTGAGACATGCATAAGTGTAACCTCTGGAATGACCTCCCAACTCACTTTGAAATTTCTTAGACATAAAAACTCATTTCTATTTAATAGTTCCCCCTTTTGGTCTAGCCCTTTTTCCAAGTGCATCATTAGGTAGTGCTTGCTATAAATCCCTTGTTACCAGGGAGGATTATCCCCAGAAGTCATGTCCCACATTGGGGGGAAGGTAGTGAATTTATATGCTGAGATTGATTTAGAGAAAGGCCACATTTGAGCAACAAGGAAGCTTTCAGGACATAACACTTAGGCAACATATATTACCCAGCTAAGTTTCAATTTCACAAGTACGATGTTCATAAGGACAAAACTCAACATCAAGGGCCTGGCACATTGCTCTGTCTTCCTTTGCTATGCAGGGCCAATATACTCTAGTGATTCTTTCCACTCTATGTGATAATGAAGCGGAACTCCTCAGGATGGGGATTCAATATCCCATTGGATATTTTGTGGTCTCTGGCAACTGAGACAACACCTCATGACCACATGAAGACATTCATTTGTGATAGAGTCATGCCTCAGGTACACTTATTCCCACACATCCCCCTAACCAATGCTGCAAAGAAGTGATCCTCCCTTGCCCCATTGCAACCCTTCCACAATCTAAAACCTACCATAAAACAAAAGTCAACAAAATATTAACAGTAAAATTTTAAATTTTTTAATTTTTTAATTTAAATTCTTTTGCATTGTGCTTTGCATCACTGTAAGATTTGATATTTTTCATGCATATTGACAATTTGTTCTGTATGGTTCCTCAGTGTCTTTTTTTTCACTTTATTTGCAGGGAAGTTTTAGGTTACAGAAAAGTAACAGAAAATATTGAGGATTCCCATATACCCTACTCCCTTCCCCCCACACACATGCTTCCCTGCCAGTGACATCATACAGGAGTCTGGTACTATTGTAAAAAGAAATGGATAAATATCAAAGCATTGGGGCCAGCTGTAGCCCAATTGGTAGGTTGCCAGTTTACCACATGGGAGGCCCCAGGTTCAGTTCCTGGGGCCTTCTACAGCAGGCAGACCAGCTTGAGAAAGCAAGCTGCCATGGACAGGGCAAGCTGCCATGGGCAGGGCAAGCCACCATGGGCAGGGCAAGCCCCCATGAGCAGGCAGGCCACCGTGCAGTGAGCTGACTCAGCAGGTCACTGCAGTGGGGGAAGACAAGTGGACACAGAAGAACGCAGAAGATGAAAACAGTGAGAACAAGCAGAAAGGGGGGGATATATAGTAAATAAAAAATAAATCTTTAAAAAATATATCAAAGCATTGATATTAACTTTGGTCTAAAGTTTACATTATGGTTTACATTTTGCACCATATACTTTTATAAGTTCTAAAAAAATGTGTAATGACCTGTATCTGTCATTGCAAGATCATGCAGAACAGTTCTGTAGCAGTTTGGCAGTTTGATGTAGTTATGAATTCCAAAAATAGATATTGGATTATGCTTTTAAACTGGTCTGCTACTCTAGGCATGATTAATTTATGATTAGGGTGTTGACTGGGCCATGTCAGTAGGGCATTGAGCCCCACCCCTTGGTGAGTGGGGTCTCAAAGATAAAATACATTGCAAAGGAGAGAGTTGGAGCAGTTTTGATGTTGGAGTTTTGATGTCGAAGAAAAGGCCCTGGGAGATGAGAAATAAGCCTTTCACCTTACAGTTCACAGCTGGCCTTGTGGAGAGAGGGAAAGCCTAGAGAACCTCAGTCTACAGCTGACCTTGTGGAGGAAACAAAGGAGCTGAGCTCACAGAGAAATGGAGCCCTATGAAGAGAATAACACAAGAAGCCTGAATCCAGGCAAACATCAGCAGCTGCCTTGCTCCAACATGTAGCAACAGACTTTGGTGAGGGAAGAAACTTATGCTTTATAGCCTGGTAACTGTGGACTTCTACCCTAAATAAATACCCTTTATAAAGACCAACTGATTTCTGGTATTTTGCATTAGCACCCCTTTGGCTGACTAATACAAGTTCCAATGTCTGAAAGATGCTGTATGTTCCACTCATTCTGCCCTCCCCCTCCACTTAGAAGCTATGGCAATCACTCAGCTTGAATTTTAAGAATAAGGCTCAGAGTTACATCCATTAATATTGAAGGCTTGCCATACTGGTCTTTATTCTTTTATTAGGCACTGCCTATGTACTCAAGACATTCTTGCCCCTCTATTTGAGAATGTAGCAGTACTCTCCAGGATGGGGTTTTAATATTTTTTCTTTATTATGTGGGTCTCTACCCATTGAGATAACACCCTAGGCCAAGATGAACACATTCATATGCCATAGAAGCATGTTCCAGGTTCACATTTTCCCACATATCTCCCCATCACTGAAGCCCTGCACCAGTGACCATCCCTGTCATATTTGCCAAAAAAAGAAAATATTCTCTCCATTGGAGTTTAAACCCCAGACCTACAAATATCCAGAATTCACCTGATCCTTCCTCCAGTCCTCCCCTCATTTCCATGGATATCCCAATCCAACCACACCCACCATGCTCACACTCACATTCCAGCACCATCAACCCCACTCATGACCCTGAACCACCCTCACACACCTAGAGTAGAAAGAGAAGCTAACAATATGAATGATCCCACAAAGATAAGCAGGTGCCTAGACACCAGCAAAAAATTACAAGCCATCCTTAGATACACAAAGACATGTCCAAGACTAATGAACAAACAAAAAAGAAGAGGAGACATGAAATATGGAACAACTAATCAAGGATTTTGATAAAAGTAACATGAATCAACTTAATGAAGTGAAGGAAGAGATAGAGGATATTAAGATGACACTAAGGGAACATACAGAAGAAATCATAAACATACATAAAAAGATAACAGAACTGATGGTGATGAATGGCACAATGCAAGAAATTAAAAATATGCTGAGCAGATTTGAACAGGCAGAGGATATAGCATAACTGAAATCACACAGATAGTAGAACAGATAGATTAAAAAGATAGAAAAAATCACCAGGAACTCAGAGAATTGAGAGAGAAAGGAAAGGGGACAGAAAGAATGTTGGAGGAATAATGACTCAAAGTTTCCTAAGTCTTTTGTGGGATATGGATGTACCTGTCCAGGAAGTTCAGTGCACTTCAAACAGGATAAATTCTAACAAGCTTACCCCAATACATATATTTATCAAATTGTCAAATGTGCAGGACAAAGAGAGAACAATGAGCAGCAGGAGCAAAGAGATCCATCACATACAAGGGAAGCTCAATAAAATTAAGCACTGATTTCTCTTCTGAAACCACAGTGATGAGAAGGCAAAGGTACGACATAGTAAAGGTGCTAAGATAGAAAAAAAAAAATGGCCAGCCAGCAATTTTGTATCAAGCAAAGCAGGCATTAAAAAATAAGGGTGAGTTCAAAATACTCACAGGTAAACAGAAATTAAGAGAGTTTGTAAAAACAAGAAGCCTAAATTCAAGAAATACTAAATCTCATGATTGAGGAATGAACAATGGGCTAAAGTAGACATTTTTAAACTACTATAGACATTATTATTCTAGAAATGGAAAAACTCTTATCATTAATGTAAAGGCAGTGTTCACTACAGGTTCTGAGGAATGGGAGAGGGAGAATAGGTGTAATATGGGGGCATTTTCAGGATTTTGGATTTGTCCTGCCTGACATTGCAGGCCATAGTATATTTTGTCATAACTTACAAAATTGTGTGGGACAAAGTGTAAACTACAATGTAAACTGTAGTCCGTTGTTAGTAGCAATGCTTCAATATGGGATCATCAATTGTAATAATGTACCACACTAATGAAGGATGTTGTTAATGTGGGAAAGTGTGGGAGGGGGGGTGGAGGGGGCATATGGGAATCCCTTATATTGTTATGTGACATTTATGTAATCTATAACTTCTTTAAAAATAAAAAAAATAATAAAAAAAAATAAAGGGAGTTCTGCAGGTGGGAAGGAAAAAACAGGAGAGAAAGGGTTGCAGGAGAGTGTAAAAAGGAAGAATATTAGTAAGACTAACTAAAAAGATAAAAAGATTAGAAAATATGGTATATATATAAACCTAAATAAAAGATGACACCTGTAACTAATGTCTTGACAATATTAACATTGAGGGTTAACGTAATGAACACTCCAATCAAAATACACAGATTGACAGAATGTATAAGAAAAGAAGACCCATCTAGAGATAGCCAAGATGGCATCAATTTAGGTGGGCACACAGCATCTCTCTAGCAGAAGATTGGGGATGGGATCCTACCAGGGTGGTCTTTTCTGGAAGCCTGTGGAATGAGAGTCTTGGGTGCATCAATCTGGAGGGAGTTGGACAGGAACATAGAAAAAAGCAAGGAAATAAAACAAAAGGAAGAAAGTATCAAAGAGAAAACTTAACACACACACAGAACTATAAGTTAAATAAAACTCTAGAGCAAGGAGAGAAAATAATCAACCAAATAAACCGATCAAGAAAAAATGATGCCCAGAGAGCAACAAAAAATTACAAACCATACTGAGAAACAGGAAGACATGGACCATTCAAATGAAAAAAAAACAAAACAAAAACCAGGAAGAGATGCAGGACTTCTAACAACAATAAAAGCTGTCCAAACAAATATAATGGACCAACTTAATGAAGTGAAGGAAAAGATTAAGGATATTAAGAAGACACTGGAAGAATATACTGAAGAAATTGTAAACATACATAAAAAGATAATGGATATGATGCTGATGAATAGTACAATCCAAAAAATAAAAAAGATGATGGATTCACATAACAGCAGATTTGAACAGGCAGAAGAAAGAATCAATGATATGGAAGAAAATACATCTGGAATCAAACAGATAGTAGAACAGATAGATAAAAAGATAGAAAAAAAACAAGCAGGGACTCAGGGATTTAATCAATAACACAAAATGCACAAAATATGCACCACAGACAACCCAGAAAGAGAAGAGAAGGGACAGGGAACAGAAGGAGTTTTGAAGGAAATAATGGCTGAAAACTTCCCGACCATATTGAGGGAGATGGATGTACATATCCAGGAAGCGCAGCACACCCCAAACATTATAAATCCAACAGATCAACTCCAAGACATATACTTGTCAAAACATCCCATGCTCAAGACAAAGAGAAAATACTTAAGGCAGCAAGAGAAAAGAGAACCATCACAAAAGGGGAAGCACAATAAGATAAAGTGCTGACTTCTCAGCTGAAACAATGAAGGCAAGAAGACAGTGGTATGACATAATCAACGTACTAAAAGAAAAAAAACATCCAACCAAGAATTCTCTATCCAGCAAAGCTGGCATTCAAAAATGATGGAGAAAGGGATCAAGATGGCACTGACAGTTTAGGTTTGCACTCACTGGCTTTAAGGTAGGGGGAGGCTGATTGGGACCAGGAACAGAGAAGCACGGTCTTTGCGGGGAGCTTGGGGGACAGGAATATTGGCTACATTGGTCTGAAGGTGGCTGCAGTGTGAGTTGAGCCATACAGCATAAAATCGTGGGTTCCTTTTTTCCCAGCAGAAAACACAGGGGGTGGGTTTCCATCCCTGGGAGAGGGGGTCAGGGAGGTTTGCGGCCTCACCAGTGGACCTGTGAGGGGGGTGGTGGGCCCCGAGAGTGGGAGGGTATGATGAGGGTGAAGAGGGTTTCTGTGGGTTTGGTTGCCAGAACCCACAAGTAGTTTACAAAGGAAAAATCAGCCAGCAGGAAACGGTGCTCAGTATTGCTTACCTACAGGGGGAAGGAGACACAAGGGCCAGCAAAGGTAAGTTCTGGCCTATTAAAAGTTTGGGGTGGAGTAACACAGCTCACCCAGAGAAGATAGACAGAGGGAAATAATAGACAACTTTCCACAAACCTATTTGGGGTCCCCTCACAGAAGGGGGTAGTCTAGAAGAGGAGTTCTTTAAGGTCCCTAATTACATCAAAAAATAAATAGAAACATATAGACCGGCTTTAATTGCTAAATTCTGCCTCAAAGCCTGCAGAGAGAAGGCTGCAAGGCAAGTGATTAATGAACACAGGCTGAGAGGCTCCACAAGTCCCCAAAAGGAATGTGGTTTACCTTTGTTGTTTTTTTTTTTGTTGTTTGTTTGTTTGTTTTTTAATTAGGTACTGATAGCTTTTTTCTTCTTTACTGGCCTTGTTTATCCTTGACTTTCCATGCTCTCTGTATAGTGACTGTGTTTACCAACACTATCTCCTCTCCTTCCTTCACCTTTCTACCTTCAGCTTTCTATCGTGGTTCTTATTTTCCACCGTTTTTCATTTACTCCCAATTTCACCCTTCTTAATTTCAATCTTGGATATTCTGTTCTCTTTTAACACTTTCAATTTATACTAGCTTTTTCCTTTCAGCCTATTCGTTATTAGTTTTCTCTCACATCATTCTGGTCATATAAAATGCTCTCTCCCTACATATTTTTCTCTCTCTATTTGGAGCAGACACTCCAATTTTTCCCCTTTCACTCTATGCTGCCTGCATGAGTTAAATATTCAATTTGCTAAATCTAATAAGGCCCCTCTTCCAAGTTTTATCAGTACTATTATTATCCCTTCTCTTTCTTCACACCTTTCGAATGCTCTGGCCCTAATCTTACTTCAAAGGAACACAGAAAGGGCCAGGGAAATACAGCAAGGGGAAGAAAGTATCAAGAAGAAATCTTAACACACACACAGAACTAAAAGCTAGATAAAACTCTAGAGCAAAGAGAGAAGGCAAAGACTTTTCATCCTCTCTGTATAGTGATTGTGTTTACCAACACTATCTCCTCTCCTTCCTTCATTTTTCTACCTTCAGCTTTCTGTTGTGATTCTTATTTTCCACCTTTTTTCATTTGCTCCCAATCTCACCCTTGTTAACTTCTTTCTTGGCTATTCTGTTCTCTCTTATTTCTTTCATTTCATACTAGCTTTTTTTTTTAGCCTATTCATTATTAGTTCTCTCTCTCTCATCATTTTGGTCATATAAAATACTCTCTATATTTTTTTCTCTACCTGGAGTTGGCACTCCAATTTTTCCCCAATCACTCTATGCTGCCTACATGAGTTAAATATTCAATCTGCTAAATCTAATAAGGCCCCTCTTCCAATTCTGATCAATACTATTATTATCCCTTCTCCTTTTTCAACCCTTTCTAATGCTCTGGCTCTAATCTATTTCCTTCAAACGAACATAGAAAAAATCAAGGAAATACAACAAGGGGAAGAATGTATCAATGAGAAATCTTAACACACACACAGAATTACAAGCCAAATAAAACTCTAGAGCAAAGGGAGAAGCTGATCAACTGAACAAACCCATCAAGATAAAATGATGACCAGAGGGCAACAAAAAATTACAAGCCATACTGAGAAAATGGAAGACACGGACCACTCCAAAGAACAAACCAAAAATCAGGAAGAGAAGCAAAACATAGAAAAACCAATCATGGACCACCTTCTGGAAATCAAGGAAGAGATTAAGGATATTAAAAAGAAACTGGGAGCACATACTGAAGAAATTGTAAACATACATAAAAAGATAATGAATATGATGCCAATGAATAGCACAATCCAAGAAATAAAAAAGACGTTGGATTCACATAACAGCAGATTTGAACTGCAAGAAGAAAGAATTAGTGATTTGGAAGAAAATACATCTGAAATCAAACAGATAGTAGAAAAGCTAGATAAAAATATAGAAAAAATCCAGCAGGGACTTATGGATTTAAACGATAACACAAAATTTACAAACATATGCATTATAGGTGTCCCAGAAGGAGAACAGAAGGAAAAAGGAACAGGAGTTTTGAAGGAATTTATGGCTGAAAAATTCCCAAACCTAATGAGGGAGATGGATGTACATACCCAGGAAGCACAGTGCACCCCAAACAGTATAAATCCCAACAGGCCAAGACACATAATTTTCAAAATGTCCAATGCTCAGGACAAAGAGAAAATACTCAAGGCAGCAAGAGAAAAGAGAGCCATCACATACTTAGAAAGCACAATAAGATTAAATGCTGACTTCTCAGCTGACATTATGGAAGCAAGAAGACAATGGTATCAAATAGTCAAGACATTGAAAGAAAAAATTTCCAACCACAAAATCTCTGTTTAGCAAAGCGGGACATTCATAAATGATGGAGAGTTCAAAATATTCACAGATAAGCAGAAATTAAAGGAGTCTGCCAAAAAGAAACCTGCACGTCAAGAAATACTAAAAGGAGCTCTAAAGGATGAAAGGAAAAAACAGGAGAGAGAGAGAGTTGGAGGAGAGTGTAGCAACAGCAATGACTCAAATAGAAACAAAAACATAGGACATACATAAACAGAAAGGAAATATGGTGGATGTAAGAAATTCATTCAGAATACTAACACTGAATGTTAATGGATTAAATTCTCCAGTCAAGAGACACAGATTGGCAGAATGGATAAAGAAATATGACCCATCCATATGTTGTTTACAAGAGACCCACCTTAGGCCAGGGATTCAAGGAGGGTGAAAATAAATGGTTGGAAAACAATTTTACAAGCAAATAACAACCAAAAAAGGCAGGAGTAGCTATTCTAATATCAGACAAATTAGACTTTAAATGCAAAACAATCATAACAGACAAAGATGGACACTATATATTAGTAAAAGGGGTATCCTTTCAAGAAGAAAGAACAATCATAAATATTTATGCACCTAATCAGGGTGACTCCAAACATGTGAGGCAAACACTGGAAAAACTAAATGGAGAAATAAATGCTTCCAGAATTATAGTGGGGGACTTCAACACCCCATTATCAACATTAGACAGAACATCAAGACAGAGAATCAGTAAAGAAACAAAGAACCTGAATAATACATTAGAAGATCTGGACCTAATAGATATATACAGAATGCTGCATCCTAATACAGCAAGATATACATTCTTCTCAAGTGCACATGGATCATACTCCAAGATAGACCACAGGCAAGGCCATAGAACATCTCTCAATGAGTTCAGAATGATTGAGACTATACAAAGCAATTTCTCTGAACATAATGGGATGAAATTGGAAATCACTAAGGGCCAGAGAACAAGATTACGTATGAAGATATGGAAATTAAACAACACACTCTTGGAAAAACAGTGGGTCAAAGAGGAACTCTCAAAGGAAATCAGTAACTACCTCAAATTGAATGAAAATGACAACAAAACATATCAAAACCTATGGGCTGTGGCCAAAGCAGTACTGAGAGGGAAATTTATAGCTCTAAATGCATGTGTTAAAAAAGAAGAAAGAGTTAAAATTGAAGTATTAACTGAACACCTCAAAGGATTGGAAAAACAACAACAAACTAATCTAAAGGAAGCAGAAAAAAAGAAATAACTGAGATCGAAGCAAAGCTTAATGAAATAGGAATAAGAAAGCATTAGAAAAAATAAACAAAACCAGAAGCTGGTTCTTTGGGAAGATCAATAAAATTGACAAACCCTTAGCCAGACTAACAAAGAAAAAGAGAGAGCAAATGCAAATACATAAAATAAGGAATGAAGAAAAGTATACCACTACTGACACCACTGAAATAAAGAATATCATAAGAGAATACTTTGAAAAATCATATGCTAACAAGAATGATAATTTAGACTAGATGGACAAATTCCTAGAAACTCACAAGAAGCCTACACTGAAAAAAAAAACAAATCGATGAACACAACAGTCCAATCACAAGTAAAGCATGTAGTCTCCGTTCTATGGAAGTACACCTAAAACACTGGCATCAAATATAGGTTTGAATAGAAGAGACATTTGGACCATGTGCAATGTAGACTAAGAAGAGCTCTGGCCCATATGGCTTCAAGCTGAATTCTACCAAACATTCAGAAAAGAATTAACACCAAACCTGCTTAAACTCTTCCAAAAAGTAGAAATAGAAGGAACACTCCCTAACTCATTCTATGATGCCAACATTACCCTAATACCAAAGCCAAATAAAGACACCACAAGAAAGGAAAATTACAGACCAATCTCTCTAATGAACCTAGATGCAAAAATCCTCAACAAAATACTTGCTAATCGCATTCAACAACATATCAAAAGCATTATACACCATGACCAAGTGGGTTTTATCCCGGGCATGCAAGGACGGTTCAACATAAGAAAATCAATCAATGTAATATACCACATAAACAAACTGAAAGAAAAAAATCACATGCTCATCTCCATAGATGCAGAAAAAGCATTCGACAAAATACAACACCCTTTCCTGATAAAAACAATGCAAAAGATAGGAATAGAAGGAAACTTCCTGAAGATGATAAAAGCGATCTATGAAAAACCCAAAGCTAACATCATCTTCAATGGGGAACTCCTAAGGGCCTTCCCACTGAGATCATGAACAAGACAAGGATGCTCACTATCACTGCTCTTATTTAACATTGTCCTAGAAGTACTTGCTCGAGCACTGAGGCAAGAAAAAGACATAAAAGGCATCCAAATTGGAAAGGAAGAAGTAAAAATATCACAATTTGCAGATGACACAATCCTATACTTAAAAAGTCCCGAGAAATCTACAACTTAGCTTCTAAATTTTATAAAGGAGTTCAGTGACATTGCAGGCTATAAAGTCAATGCTGAAAAATCAGTAGGATTTCTGTACACTAACAATGAACAATCAGAGGAGGAAATTAAAAAAATACCATTTACAATAGTAACTAAAAGAATCAAATCCCTAGGAATAAATTTAACTAAAGATGTAAAGGACTTATATGCAGAAAACTACACAACACTGTTGAAGGAAATCAAAGAAGACATTAATAAATGGAAGAATATTCCCTGTTCATGGATCAGAAGACTAAATATCATCAAGATGTCTATCCTCCCAAAGGTAATCTGCAGATTTAATGCAATCCCAATAAAAATTAACACTGTATTTTTTAAGGAATTGGAAAAACTAACTACAAAATTTATTTGGAAAGGTAAGAAGCCCCAAATTGCCAAACACATATTGAAGAAGAAAAATGAAATTGGAGGTATCACACTACCTGACTTCAAAACATACTACAAAGCTACAGGGGTGAAAACTGCATGGTATTGGCACAAGGATAGACACATTGACCAGTGGAACCGAATTGAAAGCTCTGATACACATCCCCGCATATACAGTCACCTGATATTTGACAAGACCACCAAGCCCACTCAGTGGGGAGAGAATGGCCTCTTCAACAAGCGGTGTATGGAGAACTGGATATCCATTTGCAAGAGACAGAGAGAGGAATACGATCTCACACCCTACACGAAAATTAACTCAAGGTGGATCAAGGATCTAAACATAAGAGCCAAGACCATAAATATCTTGGAGGATAATGTAGGGAAGCATCTACAGGACCTTGTAATAGGAAATGTTTATGGACTTCATACCCAAAGCACGAGCAGCAAAAGAAAAATAGATAAATGGTATCTCCTTAAAATTAAAACCTTTTGCACCTCAAATGAGGTTTTCAGGAAAATAAAAAGGCAGCCTACCCAATGGGAGAAAATATTTGCCAACCATATATCTGATAGGAGCCTCATATCTTACATATATAAAGAAATCCTACACCTTGAAAATAAAAAAACTAACAACCCATTTAAAAAATGGGCAAAGGACCTGAAAAGACACTTCTCCAAGGAAGAAATACAAATGGCTGAAAGGCACATGAAAAAATGCTCGGCATCTCTAGCGATAAGAGAAATGCAAATCAAAACTACAATGAGATACCATCTTACACCCATCAGAATGTCAACTATTAAAAAAACTACAATGCTGCTGTGAACATTGGTGTACATGTATCTGTTTGTTTCTTTGCTTGCAATTCTTCGGGATATATATCCAGCAGTGGAATTACTGGGTCATATGAAAGATCTATATCCAGACTTCCCAAGATTGGGGGAACAACTATGGACTAGAATGGACTTGTTGGGGTCCTGACATAGTCTTATGATGTATGCAATGCAAGAAATTGCAAAATTATGTGGACCCAGGGTCATTGGACACTTTGGGAGCAGGGTGAGGGAAGAGCAATTGTAATGCAGGTTTTTTCTTGGGAGGGGGCACCTGGGAATTGTCATGGATGATGCTGCAATGGAGGATGTAGGCCAGTTTGTATGATCATGTATCATTCAGGAACTGTAAAGAAGAGAGGGTTGTCTATGGCCTGAACTGTGATCTATGTCTGATGGGAAAGCCCCAAAATGTGTGTAACTATCAGAGGCATTATGCCACACTTAGGAATGTGCATGTGGAGGGTTGTGGGAGGGTGGGGGGTGGCTTATGGGTACTCCTGGAATCTCTGTGCAACATTTATGTAATCCATGCACCCTAAAAATGTATATAGATATATAAAAAATAAATTTAAAAAAAATTTAAAAAAATTAAAATTACACTATTAAATATAGTCCATAAGTTAATCCAGGGTTTACCCTTTACGATGTACGGTTCTATGCTTATTTTTAAAATTTTATTTGGAAAAATATCTCATGATATTCATTTCTCTAAAGACTAATGAAATTTGAGCATATTCATGTGTGCTTGCCAGTCATTCTATATCATTTTTGGAGCAATGTCTATTTTGGACTTTTGACCACTTTTTAATGGGATGTAAATATTTTCCCTGTTGGGATGAATGTGTTCTTTATACATTCTGGTTACTAGACCCTTCACAGATATAGAATTTGAAAATATATTCTCTCATCCTTGTAAAAAAAAACAAAAAATAACCTACAGACTATAAATGCTGGAGAGGTTGTGGAGGAACAGGTACCCTCATCCACTGCTGGTGGGATTGTGGATTGGTACAGCCACTGTGGAGTACAATATGGTGGTTCCTTAAAAAAACTAAATATAGATCTTCCATATGACCCAGCAATTCCACTGCTGGGTATATATCCAGAAGAATTGAAAGCAAATACACGAACAGATATATGTACACCAATGTTCATAGCAGCATTGTTCACAATTGCCAAAAGTAGGAATCAACCCAGGTGCCTGACAGCAGATGAATGAATAAGCAAAATGTGGTACATACATACGATGGAATACTACTCAGCAGTAAGAAGGAACAAAGTGCTAACACACGGGGTAACATGGGTGAATCTTGAAGACCTCATTTTGAGCGAAGCAAGTCAGGCATTGAAGGATGAGCTGTACATGACCTCACTGATATGAACAAAGGAAGTTGGGCAATCCCTCAGAACTAGAGTCTGAAAAATGGTTTAAAAAGAAAGAGAAAGAGAAGAGAAACTAATGGGATATCATCCATGGGGACATAATCTGTGGTGAGTTGATAGAGCGTGGCTGCGTGTTATGGGAAAGGGACAGGTAGGTGGTGATATGGTTGGGTTTTGTGTTGCAGGGTTGCTGGCTGGGAGGACTGGGAGGGACAGGTTGGAGAGCTCAGGATGCTTGCAGGGATGGAGGGGGCTCCGGATGAATGCTTGGGATGTGGGGCTGAGGGGTGGAGACTAAAGTGGTGGGAGTGCTCTTGTCACAGAGTAGAGGGGAGCTGCCTCAACTTGGGGGAGAGTGTTGGAGTGCAATCAGGGGGGTTTATTTACCGGGAGCCTCGGGGACGTGTAAGAATGTTCTTTCTGTAGTGGTATAGTGAGTCGGTGGGCGGAGAACCTGCTTGATGGGGGGGAA
>PVKH010010715.1:0-18093 GCA_004027955.1 Chaetophractus vellerosus | reverse complement strand
AGGGTTCTTTATGTATTTTGGATACAAGTCTTTTATCAGATATCTGTTTTGCAGATATTTTCCTCCCAGTTTGTGGCTTGTCTTTTCATTCTCTTAACAGTGTCTTTTACTATAAAGCAGTTTTTTATTTTAATAAAGAGCAACTGTTTTGAAATTCTATCAAGAAATTAATCACCAATCCCCGAATCACCTTGGTTTTCTCCTAGGTTTTCTTCTAGAAGTTTTATACTTTTTCATTTGATATTTAGGTCTATGATCCATTTTTTAGTTAATTTTTTTAAAGAGGTAAGGTCTATGTCTAGGTTCATGTTGTTGTTGTTGTTGCTATTGCATATGGGCATCCCATTGTTCCAGCACCACTTGTTAAAGACATTCTCCTTTTTCAGTGAATTGTCCATGCTCCTTTGTCAGATTTTTCTTATATTTACAAGGGTCTATTTCTGTATTCTTTAGTCTGTTCCACTGATCTATTAATCTCTTCTTTCACCAATAACTACACTGTCCTGATTACTTTAACTTTATATTAAGTATTGAAATGAGGTAGAGAGAGTTTTCCAACTTTGTTCTTCTTTTTCAGTATTGTTTCAGTTGTGTAGGTCTGCTACCTTTCCATATGAATGTCAAAATCTGTACCTCAATATCTGCAAAATAACTTGTTTGGATTTTTTTGTTTTGAATACACAGATCATTTGGGGAAGAATTGATATCTTAATAATAATGAGGCTTCCATTCCATGAACATTCCAATTATTTAGATCATCTTTGCTTCTTTCATCAGAGTTCTATATTTTTCCACACATAGATCTTTGTATAAGATATTTTGTTATATTTATACCTAAGCATTTCATTTTTGAGGGGAGTATTATAAATGGTATTGTTTTCTTCAATTTCAAATTCCAATTTTCATTGCTGGTATATAGGAAAGCAATTGACTATACAAACCTTCTATCTTGTAACTTTGCTATACTTGTTTATTTGAGGAGGGTTTTTTTTTTTTAAAGATTCCTGGGGATTTTCTACAGAAATAACCACATTATCTGCAAACAGTTTTATTTCATCCTTCTCAATTTGTATACCTTTAATTTCCTTTTCTTGTCTTGTTCCACTAACTAGGACTTCCAGCACAATGTTGGGTAGAAGTGGTGAGAGAAGACATCCTTGCCTTGTTCCCAATTTTAGAGAGAAAGCATCTAATTCCTTCCCATTAAGTATGATGTTAGCTGTAGGATTTTTTGTGGACACTATATCAAGTTGTGAAAGTTTCCCTCTATTCCCAGATTGCTGAGAGTTTTTATCATGAATTGATGTTGGATTTTATAAAATGCTTTTTCTGTAACCGTTGATATGATCATATGATTTTTCTTCTTTAATCTGTGGATGTGATGTATTACACTGCTTGAATTTTGAATGTTGAACTAGCCTTGCACAACCGGAATAAATGCCACTTGATCATTATGTATCATTTCTTTTAATACATTGTTAGATTCAATTTGCTAATATGTTTTTAGGATATTTGTGTCTAAATTCACCAGAGATATCGATCGATCTTTAGATTTCCTTGCTTGTAATATTTTTATCTGGTTTTGTTATTAGGGTAATGCTGACCTTGTAGAATGAGTTAGAAAGTGTTCCCTATGTTCTATTTTCTGTTAATGATTGCAGAGAATTGGTATAATTTCTTCCTTAATTGTTTGATATTATCATCAGTAAAACCATATGGACCTGGTACTTTCTAATTTCGGAAAGTTATTAATCATCAGTTCAATTTCTTTTATAGAGACAGGCCTATTCAGATTATCTATTTCTCCTCATGTGAGTTTTGGTAGTTTTGTGTGAAGGAATTAGTCCATATCTTCTAAGTTGTCAAATTTGTGTGCAAAGAGTTTGTGATAGTTAATTTCAATGTGTCAACTTGGCTAGGTTATGGTATCCAGTTGTGTCAAGCAAGCACTGACTTGATTTTACTGTGAGGGATTTTGTGGATTTAAATCATTAGTTGATCGCATCTTTGGCTAATTACATGTACAATCGACAAAGGAGACTGCCTTCAGCAATGAGGAGTCATCTCATCCATTCATTTGGAGGCCTTAAAGGAGAACTAATGAGTACAGCAATCAGAAAGAAGAATTTTTCTCTCTACTTCAGCCAGCTAACTTCTGGGGAATTTATCATCACATTCATCAGAGTTCCCAAGTTGGCGGGTTCTCCTGGGGACTGAACGTCGCCTTCATCGAGTTTCCAACTTCTAGGCTGCCTTACAGAGTTCATACTTGCCAATCTCCATGGTTATGTGAGTCAATTCCTACAATAAATCTCAAAATTTACTGATATCCTGTCAGTTCTGTTTCTCTGGAGAACCATGGTGTTCCTTTATTACCATTTTAATGTCCATCAGATCAGTAGTGACAACTTCTCTTTCATTTATGATATTGGTAATTTCTGTCTTCTCTTTTTTCTCAGCCTGACTGGAGGCTTATCAAGTTTATTGCTCTTTGCAAAGAATCAGTTTTTGGTTTTGTTGATCTTCTTTATTGTTTTCCTGCTTTAAATTACACTGATTCTGTTCTAATTTTTATTTCTTTTCTTCTGCTTGCTCAGGGCTTATCTTGCTCTTCTTTCACTAGTTTACTAAGGTGGAAGCTTAGATTATTTACTTTATATCTTTCTTCTTTTCAAATATATGTATTTAATGTTATAAATATTTCTCCAAGTAGTGCTTTCACTGCATCCTTTAAATTTTCTTTTCATTTCAAAATATTTTTAAATTTATCTTGTGACTTCATTGATCCATTTATCATTTTGGGAAATGTGTTTTCTTTAAATCTCCAAATACTTGGGGATTCCCCTGATATCATTTTGTTAGTGATTTCTAATTTAATTCTGTTGTAGTCTAAATACACACTTTGTATGATTTCTATTCTTTTAAATTAGTTAAGGTGAGATTTATGGCCCAGAATATGATCTATCTTAGTGAATGTTCCATGCAAACTGGAGAAAAATATGTATTCTTCTGTTGTTTTGTGGAGTGTTCTAGAAATGTCAATTAGATCAACTTGATTGATAGTGTTATTCTGGTCAACTACATCCTTATGGATTTTCTGCCTGCTTGATCTATCAATTATTGAAAGAGGGGGTATTGTTTATTTTGCCTTGCAATTCCATGAGTTTTTGCTTCATGTAATTTGACAACCATTGTTAGGTGGATACACATTTAGGATTGCTATGTTTTCTTGGAGAATTGACCCTTTCATAATTATTTAATGCCTCTCTTTAACCTTGCTAATTTTCCTTGTTCTGAAGTCTATTTTGTCTGAAATTAATATAGTGACTCCAGCTTTCTGCTGATTAGTGTTAACATGGTATATTATGGTATATCTTTCTCCATCGCTTTACTTTTAACTCGAGTCTTTATATTTAAAGTGGGTTTTTTGTAGACAACATGTATTTTATTTTTTAATCCATTCTGACAATCTCTTGTCTTTCAATTGTATTTATACCATGCACATTTAAATTGATTATATATAAAGTTGGATTAATATCTATATAGGTGTCGTTTTGTGTGGTGGTGTTTTTTTTTTTTTTCCTTCTGGTATTCATCCTGTGTGGTATTCCCTGAGTTTCTTGAATCTGAGTTTGGTATCTATCATTAATTTTGGAAAATTATCAGCCATTATTACTTCAAATATTTCTTTTGCTACATTCTCTCTTTCTTCTCCTCATAGTCCAATTATATGTATGTTATATTTTTTGAAATTGTGCTATAGTTCTTGGATGCTCTTTCTGGATTCTTTTTCATTCTTGTTTTCTCTTTGCATTTCAGATTGGGATGTTTCTTTTGACTTTCAATGGCCAAATCCAGTCTACTGATGAGTCCTTCAAAGGCATTCTTCATCTCTATTACTGAGGTCTTACCATATTAATCACAGTTATTTTAAATTCCCTGTCTCATAATTCCAAATTCAATGTCACATCTGAGTCTGCTTCTAATGCTTGTTTTTGCCTCTTCAGACTCTATTTTTTCTTGCCTTTTAGCATGCCTTGTAGTTTTGTTTTGTTGTATGTCTATTTGAAACCCAGACATGATGTATCAGAAATAGGAACTGAGGTGAACAGACCTTTCATGTAAGGTTTTATGTTAATCTGGCAAGGGGTTGGGCTATGTTTAATGTTTGCTGTAACTGAAGGTGCTAGAGGATTCAAATTTCTCTAGTGTCCTTATTTTTGTCTCCCTCTTGTCTTTGGATTTTCCTAAGAGCAGCACCTTGGAGAGAGTCTACATCTTACAGCTCTTTCAGCTGTAATCCACTGTTCTGAAGCTGAAGTGTGGTGATTAGGAGTAGGGAAGGGGAAGCATTCTATAATCTTATGATTAAATCCCAGTCTTTTAGTGGGCCTGCATCACTGGGCTGTGAGTTTTTCAAGTGTTTCTTAGCTTTATGCCTCCCTACTGGGCGATATGGGAATGCTAGAGAGGGCTGGAGCTACAGAAATGTCCCTCCCATAGGTGGAATAAGGTTCTGGTAAAGTCTTTTACTCTGGAATGCTCTTAAAGTATTTTACAATGGTTACTCTTCCCTCACCTTGCTAAGAGCCACAAGGGAACATTTCTTGGTTCTTCATTGTGAGAACTTGGTGGGGTTTCTGGTATAGAAACCGTATAAGTGAGACTATGCTTTCTTTCCATAATGATCTGCAATCTGCCTTTCCATAATCCACTCTGTTCAAAGTTAAAACCTCTGGAGCAGTGCTGTCCAACAGAACTTTCTGCAATGATGAAATACTCTATATCTGTGCTGTCCAACTCAGTACCCACTAGTCATACATAGCCATTGAGAACTTGAAATGTGATTGGTCCACTTCAAGTGGAGAAATGAATTTTTAATTCATATTTACTTCAATTTTAATTTAAATAACCACATGTGGCCAGTAGCTACACTGTACTGGGCAGTCTAGCTCTAAAACAACCCAAAATAACATATTCCTTCCATGCAAAACCTCCCCAAATATGTGTGACAGTTTATTATTGGCTTTTCCCCCAAGTGTTTCTTTTTCTAGCTAATCATGCTGAGCTACTCTAACAATTGCTCACATGGTATATTTTTTAGCCTCTATGTTCTTGCCATCACATTCTAATTCACTCACACTCAGGTGATGTCCCCAGATGGTTTCCAGAAACCATGAAACCCATTAACTTATATGTAAATCTGTTATATATGTGTGTGTGCATTTTTTGAGGGGAGAACTTCCATGACTGCCTTCAGATTCTCAGAGGAATCCATGACCCCTAAAAGGGGTTTGAGTTGAGAGGGGAAGATAAAAGAAAATGGGTTACAACAGTAGTATTAGAGTTAGCTCTGAAACATCACATAAGTATGACACTGAGATGAAAGTGACCTTAGGACCCCTACCACCCAGTCTAGTTTCTATTTCAATATCACCTTCATATTTATGCAAAAAGGTTGCTGCAATTTCTTTCAAAAGCACAACCACACATGTATAGGATGTATAGGAAAACACATTCTTTTCCTATAATCATGGTAAAGTATAATTTTTATACATCTATGTGCCATTTAAAATCATGTTATTTTTCAATGGAACCATGGCTGAAAAGTCTAAAAAAGTATAGAAAGGATTCTTTGACTACCCCCAAAAAATACATAATATAGATTACTCAGGGTCTTGGAGTAGGTTTATTTTCCTCTATCCCTTTTCCTAACATGACAACTTTTTAAAAAGAGAAAAAAATGTACTTCAAACCCTTCTTTCAGTCTGCTAAAGCCATTTGTAATGCCCTCCATATAGAAGGGTATATTTTGAAAAGATTTTTGGGTTTTGAGTGAATTCATCTTACGAAATCAAAGGAACTACAGTCTGTCAAGTCATCTGACCTCAATTGGCCTAAATCAAAACATCACAGGTACGCCATTCTTTATCCTATTTCTAAAGGACTCCACGAAAGAAAACTGTTACCTTAAATGATAATGCATTCCAATGCCCTTCAATAAAAGAGTAAGTATAACAGAACACTAAAATAATTTTGTAGGTAACATATTGCCTTTTCCAAGGATACATATCAGGTAAAAGTGCATCAACTATTTGACAGTTGTGATTTCTCTTTACTATCAACCTAATTTAATTCAGGCATTAAAATGACATAGGGAGACCCTTTGACATATTGAATATTCAAGACTAGAGTTTTCCTAGATTCCAGGGTTTGAAGGCATTTTTTTTCTTTTCTGTTCATTTCTTTCGCTCTTTTTAAAAATTTTTAAACACGCAATTTCAGTGGCTGCAATATACAAATTCTAAAGAAAGTTTAAAAAGAATATTCCATCCCGACAGTATTTACTCCCTATCTATAAGGTTACTTTTTAATAACTATTGACTAGAAGACAGAGCATGAAAGATTTGAATCTCTATCCTTGAAATTAGATCGTTCAGCACAAAATTTAGAACATTCATTTTTGTCTTTCCAGTTCTGAAGAAACAAATCACTGTGAGATATGAACAACGGTCCCTCTAAATCATCATCGGCAACATGAGTGATGGGACCTGGAGTGGGTCCGATGCCAGGGTTAGCGCTTAACAGCTGTGCTGTGACTGACCCGGGCCCCACCACCCACATGTCTGACCATTAAACCCAGACTCAGAATCTGGCCCCTTCTCACCACCTACAACGCCGCCTCCCTGGTCACATCCCCATCACCTCCCACCAGACTACCAGAACACCTCCTAACCCTCTTCACCCTTGACCATTTTCTATTCCCAACTCAGAAGTCAGGGTGGCACTTTTAAAACACAAGTTAGATCAAGGCACTCCTCAATGTATTCCAAATGCTTCCTATCTCGCTAAAGGAAGAAACAAAATCCCTTTCATGGCCCACAAAGCTCCCTCATTCCTTCAGGTCTTTACCCAAATGTCACTTTCTTAGTGCAGTGACCTACTTAAAATCTCAATCCCCACTCTCAACACACCTACATTTTTTACCTTCTCACCTGTTTTACTGCTTCTCTTTAGTACTTTTAACTGTGCACAATATTACAGACTTTACTTATTTGTTTACATATTTATTTAGTATCTCTCCTATCTAGAATGAAAGCTCCATGAAGGTAGGGATTTGTGCCTCTAGAGCACTACCTAGCATTCATAAGTAAATGAATAAACACAGGTTCATTCATATGTCCATACAGGAGTTGAAGTAAAAATTATAATTTTGATAGTATCTAAGTTAGAATCCTTATTTAAATAACTGAATAATAATGCTGGTATTATTCTCTGCAACTTTTAAAAATAGGAATATATTGCTTTGATTATAAAAGTAATGAAAATACTCATTATAAAAAATGGAAATGAATTCTTAGCAGGGTATCTGGCTAAGCATTCAACCAATTTTGCTATTACTGATTATTATTGCAAACTCTCCTTAGGATAAATTCTTAGAAGTAGAATTGCTAGTCATAAACAGAGGTATATATATTATGTAGCCAGCAAAACAATCTTCAGGGTCCCTGAAGAC
This sequence comes from Chaetophractus vellerosus, assembly GCA_004027955.1. Lineage (NCBI taxonomy): Eukaryota > Metazoa > Chordata > Mammalia > Cingulata > Chlamyphoridae > Chaetophractus > Chaetophractus vellerosus. Next base: position 10,577 of record PVKH010010715.1, on the reverse strand, counting down.
ATAGGAGGAGCCCTCAAAATTTATTTACATGGCCAAATATTTCTGTAAAATGTGTAAAAATAAGATATTTTAACTGCATCTGTTAGGAATCTTGTTGCCTTCTTTCGAATGTCCCTTCCATCGTGGTTCCCCTTATATTGAGTGGCATGGGAGTAGCCACAAGCAATTTGGAACCCAGTAAGAACAAAATGAATTAGGAATTATATATGGGTGTTGTTGTTGTTTAGGGGCTTTTGCACCTGAGCTTTCTGGTTACTTCCGGGGATAGTTATCGATAGCTGTTCTGGGTGGAAATGGCCATAAATATTCCCACCACCCATCATTCCAACTCACCCTGCAGGTCCAGAGGTCACATTACAATGTGACCCTCTTGCTAAGGCAGGCACATGGATAGTGGGGGAGTAACAAGATTTGAAATGTATAGAGCCAGGAGCTAGTCTGTAGAAAATTCTTCCAATCATTGTCTAAAATCGTAAGCAACAGATTCACTTCTCATCAGTACATAGACTGGAAATTCTCTCTTATCAAGAATATATTCAGTAATGTAGTATAACTATAAATGCACCAAATTTTTTACTTTTTTTTCCAGTGAGAATCACACAAAATAGAATTTCTCAGCATCCCTATGCATGTAAGGCACAAACCTGTAGCAGTACTACAAATGGAAACTATGTCTGTGCGTGACCTCTCAAGTTTCATGCATTCTAACTAATGATAATAAAAATAAATTTCCATGTACCATGCTAGAGAAAGGACTGAATTCTCTTTCCCTGTCTCTGTAATAAAGCAAAATCATGAAAAAGCAAAAATTAACAACAACAACAAAGTAAGAAGTAAAGTATTATAGAGGAATGCCAGGCAGTTAATTAGTAAAAAATCTTAACAAATGTAATACTTTCCATTCAAGGGTAAAACACAGACTCCACTTAGGAGGCTATTCCAATGATCCAGGAAAAACATGATGGAGGATTGAACTAGTCCCTAGCAGCAGAGGTGCTGAGAAGCTGCAGATGTGTTTTGGTCTTTAGTAACCAACAGACACATATGAATGATGCATTCTGAGGCAGACAGAACACAGCTGTCAAGAACCAAGCCAAGCCCTGGTCAGTCAGCTCAAGAGCTGAATTTAATGATGTTTGTAGTATTTATCAATTTTATAAAACTTTGTTGTGATTTCTTTTCTCATTCAAAATAAATACTCACTTTCATATGTAGTTGGAGTTTTTTGTTTTTGTTTTTGTTTTGTTTTGCTTTGTTCTGTTCTGTTTTAGGAGGTACTGGGGACTGAACCCAGCCCTCATACAAGGGAGGCAGGCGCTCAACCACTGAGCTACATCTGCACCCCACACCAAGTTTTGTATTCATAAATTTGGATCTTTTTTTAAAGACACACCACCAGACGTCCCAAACTGCATAAGTCACAAGCTCCACAAAGCCTACATGTGCCTCTGGATATAGAGTATGTACATTTTTTTTTAAATTATATATCCCCCCCTTTCTGCTTGTTCTTGATGTGTTCTTTTTTTTGCGTTCTTCTGTGTCTGCTTGTCTCCCCCCCGTTGCGTCAACCCGCCGAGTCAGCTTGCCACGCGGCGGGCCTTGCCTGCTCGCAGGCGGCTTGCCCAGCCCGTGGTGGCTTTGCCCTGCCCAGGGCGGCTTTTGCCCTGCCTGGGGCGACTTTTGCCCTGCCCACGGCAGCTTGCCTTCTCAAGGCATTCTGCCCGCTCAAGGAGGCCCTCCCATGTGGTAAACTGGCGCCCTACTAATTGAGCTACAGCCGGCCCCTAGAGTATGTACATTTTAAATTTTGATACATGCTCTTTAATTTCCCACTGGAAAGATTATACTAATTGACACTCCCAATTTCCTTAATACTTCATCAACTTTATGTATTATCATTCCTTCTCACTTTGGCTAATCTGATAGATGAAAAGCAGTAATTCATTTTATTTATTTATTTTTGGGGGGGGTTTCCTTTTCCTTTTTTATTTGCATGGTAAAAACAATAGCACTCTGTAGACATCAGATGAAGTAAATATAAATGCTGTAGAGACATTTACTTTGATATTATCAGTGATTTGTAATTATTTATATTTTTCAACATAGCTACAATATTTAATGCATCTCTTTTGAAAAGTTTTACAAAGGTTAAATATATAAAGTAGGTATTAATACATATTTTATAGATAAGGAAATTTAGTTTCCAAGGTGTTTGAGAGTCTCCCCAGTGCTACAAAGCAAGGTAATGGCAAAGCTAGGATGCAAAACATATCTTTCCCTGAAGGCCATGACATTTCAACCCTGCTACACTGCCATGTGGAAATTCTTTTATTTGTTTGTTTCTAAGACTATATAAGATTCAATAGTGGAGGAATTAGGGTATAAAATACAGAAAGAATCGTGACCTGAATGATTTAAAATGTTATTGATATTGAAGGCTTTATGTCCAAATAGCTACTAGAGCTGAGGAAGTCAGACACCACAATGATAAGAGGAGCATGGGTGGAAAAAGGCCTTTACTTTCTCTCCCCTGGTTGGAAACTTGAGCACAGAAGAAAATATATGAATATAAGACATGGTAATGATGGTAAAGCAGGCATCATTCTCATTGCAGAGACAAAAATTACAATCTCATTGCTGAAGATCTCAGAAATAGAGAACCCCATCAGAGAGTGGATGTCACAGAAACTAATGGACCAGGTTGGGCCAACATAAAGGTAGCTAAAATTTGTACAACTGCATAGGCAAGACCTACTATATTGGATCACCACTGTCATACTGTCAGAATTGAAGGTTTATGATCAAAAGTAATAAAAGGTCTGGCATGTGGACTCATAATGGTCACAGCCAGATGGTGAGGAACACCACCTCTACATGTACAGTAAAGTGACCAGGGAAATCTAAGTGCTACACTCAGCCATAAGAATGACTATTTTGTCAGTGAGAGAGCTGACCCAGACATTAGGGACAGTGACATAAATATACAACATGTCTAAGTTGGCAAATTTCTGTAGAAGTTCATGGGCATGTGAAAATTCTGGTCAAAGGTGGTGACAAGGTGATTACCTAACATGATGGCAAAGTGTATCAGTAGAAATAATATGACATTCAGGAAACTTAGATACCACCCATCAGCAAGGGCCACAAAGGGAGCATCAGTCAACTACATGGGTTTTGCCATTTGCTTGAAATATCAAATACTTCTTGAAATACTGGCTGTCCTGGAAACCAAATGGTTTAAATATATGAAAGATATGAAACAGAAACATAATGCATAATATTACCTTAAAATTTTCCTCCATTTTATGCCCTTCTCTTTCATATAATTGTCTTGGGGTTTTTTTTTGTTTTTTTTTTTTAATTTATTTTTTTAATTTTTTATAATCTATATACATTTTTAGGATACATTGATTACATAAATGTTACATAGAGATTCCAGGAGTACCCATATGCCAGTAATTCATTTTAACTTTGATTCTTTGATTACTAGTGATGCTGAACATATTTTCATATATACATTGGCCATTTGTGTATCTTTCTTTGTAGACTGCCTGGCCCACCTCTTTGTCATTTTTCTATTAGAAAGTGGGTCTTTATCATCTGAATGGCACACAAATAAATGTTCAATAAATGTCAAGAATTGTTAATGTTACTGCACATGTATTTTTACCATTCACATATTTTCATCATTTAAACATTTATCTCAAAGTACCTTGTTTCTCCAACTAGAGAATATGTTCTTGATGGACAGAAAATGCAACATTATATTATATATTATTATATTTCATTTTGTATATTATATACCTCACCTGGCACAGAACTAAAAGTATTTAATAAAACTTATTAAATGAATGATAGTTAAAATCTAAACTCCTTACACCACCACCACCACTTCTACTGTTGTAACAGTGAAGGCCACACAGTCAATACCATTTGGATACAGATGGCTCACTGGAAGTCACGTCTGAACAATTAGAACATCCCTTAGCCTTGATTCTGAATGCACACCTGAAGACCCATGTATTCTAAGATCATTATTTTCACTTACCATCTTCTCTCCTTGAACTCTTCCATACCTTTTCCATATTCTCCTATTCTTTTTCTTTTGTTCAGTTCTCAGATTGGACATATAACATACATACATTCAAGTATAGAAACTATCACCCTAATGAGATATTTGAAAAGTAAATTCTATGTTCTGAGTGAAATATAAATTGTAGCTAATTCTGGCCACCACTGAGACCTTTGAATAAACTTATATGATTAAAAATACAATTTCAGAAACAGAAGCAGGTTGTTAATTACAAGGAACATCAATGAACAACTCCGAGAGCAAGATTCATCAATTTTGGTGAAATTATGAAAATGCAAAATATAAATATGAGCACTCCCAAATCTGCCATGATCGAGATCAGGCCAAACTTTCACCAAGATGGATCATCAAGCCTACAAAATTTATATGTCATCAGGATAACACTATCTTAAAATTTCTGAAGTTCCATCAAGTTTCTAATGTATCTTTTTAAGTTTTAAAAATGTAACAAATATAACAGAAAAGTACACAAATGATTAAGCATAGAGGGTGGTGAATTTTCCCAGGGTGAACACAGTCAAGCCATCACCTCCCAGGTGAAGCAGCAGTGCACGATCAGCAGCTGGGCCCTCCAGGTCACTGCCTCTCTGCAGGGAATACCACGACTCCGACTTGCAACTGCACAGATTAGTTTCACCTATTTTTGAACTTTTATAGACATGGAATTATACAATATATACTTTTTTATATCTGGCTTCTTCCACTCATAATTATGCTGCTGCATACATCAATAGTTCGTTCTAATGCTGTATTGTATTCCATTGATGAATTTATCACTTGATCCATACTTCTGTAGATGGATGTTTGGGTTATTTTCAGTTTGAGGCTATTCCGAATGATGCTTCTACATTCAGGAATTTTAATAGCAGCACTATTCGTAATAGCCCAAACACCCAAATTTTATAATACATCACTGAAGAAGGCCTCCTTCAATCACTATAGTAAGTTCCAGAGTTGGACCCTTCTTTTAATAAAGTTTTACATCTTAGTCCTTAAATTCAAATCCAGAAATTATCTCAACAGTTAATAAACAGTTTCAAACCTGGGAATTTTAAGGATGACCCTTGGAGAGGGTAAAATGCATATTTACATGTAACAGGATAGGAAATATATTTTATTACACCAAAAAAAAAATTTTAACTATACTCTAAAATGTTTGGACTTTGATTTAAAAGCACTTCTACAGAAATAAGCTGGTAAGTGTTTGAATTGTAGGTCAAATCAATGGGAGGTATATCAAATCAAAAGCATTTAACTTTGATTTACCTATTTTTAACCCAATTTGCAATGACCACTCCCATCATCATCAGCCAGCCCCCACCTTGGGTAACTACTTCATGTTACATCTCCGGTCTTCCTCAAATAGGCCATATTTTTCCCAAGGAGGAAATGCTACTGCATTTTTCTTCCCTTGAGTTGATGTCTGGATGATAATACCCTATGCATCAAGCTTCGGCATTCCTTTCATCAGTCTCAGACCAGCTGTTTAATATTTTCCCCAAACATTAAACGTTACTAAATTAAAGCCAAGAAGAGAAGTAGTAGCCCCAAAAGCTAAGACTATAAGTCAAAACAATTAACCAAAATTTAAAAACTCAATTTAAAAAGTACTGAATTTCCACCGGATTGTTCATTTTTCTCTTGCGCAGTGACATTTTCTTTTTCTTTTACTTGATCGAACTTCTAACCAAGTTCATTCTTAAATTACAGGCAGCTAAGCCTTTGAAACTTTTATCTGCAGCTTTCAGAATCCACGAGGACAAATGGGAAAGTGTTAGAGCGTGACACGGCCGCAGCTCGAGCCTGCAGAAGCCAGCCAAGCTTCAGGCCTTCAGCAGCATGCCTCAACTCTCTGTGCTAGGTCAGTAGCTTTACACCATCTGGATTCCTCCCCCAGGATATATGATTTACTAAACCTGCTGTGATCCCATGTGTGACTCTTCCCAAGGAATTAAACAGAAAATACATTGCTCTCCCTATACAGCAATAAATCCCAAACATTTTGATCCCCGTGGCCCCACCTGACCATCCACACAGCACCTCCAAGCCACAAAGCTTCCCTTCTTAAAATTTTTAAAAAGGCAAAACAAAACCACAGAGCAACCTTTCATCTTCCAAATACCATCACCACTTAAGAGTTTTGAAATTACTCTTGCTTTTATATGAAAGCACACATTTGGGAAAGGTAGAAGGAAACTCAGTGAGGAACCCAGGAGTGAAAGTGACTTGCTAACCTAGTTTATATGGCAACAGCACATACCAGCCACCACCAAAAGTTAACCAGAGCCCTACAGCTCCCGTCTGCATGAACGCATCAAAATGTCTCCCAATCGTTCCTGGGACTTAGGACCTCAATTTTTAGAGACAACTGTGATGAATATATTAAGCAAAGTGCCAGCAAGTCCTCTATAGTACCCTTTCTTTCATAAGACTCCAGACTGCCAATCAGAAAAGTCATAATCTGGGCCCGGCTCGATAGCCCAGTGGATAGGGCACCGGCATACCACATGGGAGGCCCCGGGTTCGATTCCCGGGGACCTCTCCTAGCGGGCAGACCGCCTTGAGAATGGCAAGCCACCATGGGCGGGCCGGAGCCGCCGTGGGCAGGGCAAAAAGCTGCCACGGACAGGGCAAAAGCCGCCACGGGCAGGGCAGGTCGCCCGCGAATGGAGCGCAGCCAGCCACCCGCGAACTGAAAGCCAGCCGTGAATAGAAGCAGAAGCCGCCCACAAGCGGGGAAAAAGCCGCGCCTGCGCAGTGACCAAGTCTCGGCGCGTCGCCGCAATGGGGGGGAAGGGGAGATATGTAATAAAATAAATAAATCTTTCAAAAAAAAAAAAAGTCATAATCTAGTATCATTCACTAAATTTGCTCAATTGTCATTCAATTTAACTTAGAAAGAATATTTTGCTCTTACATTTTTATGTGAGTGATTGGGATTCCGGAAATTCACCACACTTTAAACAACAATAATAATTAACATATATTGAGCGCTTAGTTACTGAGTGTTCAGGCACTGTTCTAAGGATTTATATGTATTGACCCATTTAATTCTTCTGGTGGCCCTATGAAATAATAATATTATTACCTTTATTATATGAATGAGGAAACTGAGGCAAGAAATTAATTTGTCCAAGGTCACATGATTAGAAAGCAGCAGAACCACTGTTTGAGAGCTCAGGCAGTCTGACTCCAGAGCCAGTTTCCTCACTACTATGTGATAACATCTCCATTTCAAATCCAGAGGATGAGGTTTTGACTAATCAGTTTATCCACAATATTGTTTCTACTCAGTGCCTTTCACCTTCCTTCATTCTTCCTGTCTTGTTCTCCTTTATTCTGTTTTGGGCATTGGCCAAATTACCATAAAGGACCCATGTATAACAGAGCTGAGTTCTTTCTTGCAAATGTGCTGTTTCCTGCTTTTCCTAGGGCAGAGAGGTTAAATATTTTCATTTAAAAAGCCTTCTATTCCAATTGAATTATAGTAAACAAAGCTCTGATTGATGTCAACCAAGCACTTAAGCAGGAAGGTGACAATGTCAGCAAGTTTCTTTCAAATGTTTAAAGTGCATAATCTCTAATCAAGAGTTGGCCATACACTAGAGTAGATTTCCAGATCCACAAGTTGAAGTGAAAGCTCTCTCTAAATCCCCTTAACATTTAGTGCTTCTTATGACGTTTATCAGAGGCTACCTTCGGTTATAATTATTTGTGTTCATGAGTTACTTCCCTTTATTGCATTATAAATTCTTTGATGCCAAAATCTAAATTTTATGCCTGTCTCCTACCACAGAACTTTCCTTGGTGCCTTATGTAAAACAGGTGCTCAAAATACAGTTGCTAATTGAACAACTGTATAAATATCACAATAACAGTAATACTGGGCAAGTGACCCTACTGCAATAATATGCTGAATTCTAAAGACAGATTATGCAATCTGTGGAAAGCAACATAAAGGAATTTCACCTAAAGAATCAGTTCCTATTACAAAACTGCAATAACTAATTATATTTAAATATTTATATTTAAGGTTGAAAAGCAAAAGAGAAAAAAAAAATTAGCTTGGCAGTAAGGTCCTGAAATAGAATTTATTAAATCCTAAAGCATGTCAAGAATGTAGAAACTCTATGTAAAAAGAAAAACAAAAAACTAGAGTTTGTCAATGATAAAGAAAACATTGCGTGCGGGTATTCTAACAGCACATTTGCAGGAAGGACTCAGCTCTGCTATGCACAGGTCCTTTATATTTGCCTACATGGTAATATGGACTATTCAAAAAGATGGTACTAAATAAGGTAGTAAAATATCTGGATTTGTTTTCCTAACTCTTCATCTTGGAATCCACATGTCTAGGTTGCATTGTGTCATAGTGGGGGAAACTGCTGCTGTTACCTTTGGGAGAACTGGATTTTCATTCCAGTTCCATTATGTCGAAAACTTACAAAGCATGCTTTTAAGCTACATTATCTCATTTAATTTGGACAGAATCCCTGTGACTTTGTTGAAGAAACAGAAGGTCAAAGTTGTTAACTCAATGTATTAAGTGGCAGATCTAGGATTCAAATCCAGTTCCTTCTCACTCCAAGTTCTGTGCACTTTATAAACAATTTGCGGTAGACACTGCTAGTTGCCTACCCAAAATCCATTGTCCTCTTCTTCCTGATTTTGTCAGGGAGAGTAACAGCCCAATCAGAAATGATTCCCTCCCTAGACTCCTATGGCAGTGCACCTCTAAGATGGTTCCCAGCCATCCCCACACCTCCTGGTATCCATGCCCCTGTATTAATCCCCTCCCCCTGAATGGCCACCAGACCTAATGGCATCTTCTAATGAATACAGGCAAGAAATGGGTAAAAGTGGTGTGATGTCACTCCTGAGATTAGGTGACACGAAGACTGTGGCTTCCATTTTGGCTGCCCTCTCTCACGCTCTTACTCACTCTGAGGAAAGCCAGCTCATGTTGTGAGCTGCCCTATGAAGAAGCCCTCATGGCAAAGGACTGAAGAACTTTAGCCAACAGTCAGTAAGGCACTGAAGCCCTCAGTTCAACAACCCATTAGGAACTAAAGCCTGTCAACCATATGAGTGACCCTGGAAGTGGACTGTTCCCTAGTCAAGTCTTCAGATGAGACCACAGCCCCAAATGAAACTTTACTTGGAGATCTGTAAGAGATCTTAAGGCAGAGGGACCCAGATAAGCTATGGCTTCATCCCTGGCCCCCAGAAACTATGAGATATTAAATGTGTGTGATTTTAAGCCTTTAAGGTAGGACAATTTGTTATGCAATATTAAATAAATAACACAACTTCTTTGCAGTTGTAGTTAGTGAGATATAAGGAGAAGTCCAATGTATGGGGTTACTGGAAAGCTACAGTTTTCTTGATTAAAAAGGACAAATTAAGATGGCATTAGCCTTTATGGCACCATGGAATTGCCATCCCAGCACTGGACTGCCTTCCTCTTCACAATTTGCTACAAAAGAAAAGGAAATCCTACTTTGGATCCTGTTATTTAAAGCCAAATACAATTCTAACTGATTTATTTCTTTTCCACCTTCGGCCATGTCATTTAACATCTGTGAGCTTCAGTTTCCTCTGTAAATTAGACAGTAAATAATAATAGCTCTTTCTACCCAGACAGGTGTTTTGACATGCTTTGTATCTCATAAAATGCAGTATAAATGTAAGGCATTATCGTTAATTTTATTTTAAGACCTCAAAATATTATTAATATTTAATGACAAGACCAGGTCTAATATCACTGACAATAAATGGATATATTTAAATAATTTTAATTCTTACCAATATTTTTTTAATTACAAGTTTTTAAGAACCAAAATAAATTATTTTCAGGTAGTTATTTTAATAACTATATCATAATAAAAAAATTTTAGTTAATGTAACTGAACAATAAAACCCATAGAAAGTTTTACATCTCTTCCCTATACTATACGTGGATTGGATCAACTTGTATGTATATTTTCAAAATAATTCACCAAAAAAAGTGAAATATAAGCCTAGTAAGTAGCAAATCAAATTCAATACTTCTACTTCATCAGCCAGGACCTTCCATGTAGCCCAAAGGGTATTGTGCATGAAGTGATTAAACAGTCGTTGCCCTTGGCTGCTGCTGTTGAGGGTATACTTAATGGTGCTGCCCAGGAAGTATCACGGTGTGTGTGTTTTTGCACAATGGGATATCTCTTTTCAAATCAGACTCTAGGCAGGAAGCGCCTCTTCCCACCAAGGGCGATTTAAAACCTGCCTCCTATCTTTGCAGCACACAGAAGACATCGATTACAGCAAAGACAACACATATGGGGATGTTCAGGTTAGAAATACAACATTACTTGACCATAGCCGGTAATTTGCAGAACACACTTGAGAGAAAAAAAGCCACACTTAGAAATCCACAGATAAATCAAGCCACTAGCCTATAGTGAAGGCTATACTTCAATAGCGTAAGTGAAAACGAAGACAT
>PVKH010010714.1:0-18142 GCA_004027955.1 Chaetophractus vellerosus | reverse complement strand
AGCAAAACATATGAAAATTAAAAGAATTATAATGCAGAGTGGTAATCGCTGTATCAACACAGACCCAATGCTAAGGCAGTAGCCCCAAAAAGAAAGACTCTACTTGAGGTGGTTAGTAACATTTGAACAACCTGTTGATTAAAATCGTCTCCCTTATTTACTGAGCCTTTCATTCATCCCCTTAATCAGTGCATAGTAAGTGCTACTAAGTGTAAGGGTTACAGAGGTGGGTAAGAATCGGGTAAGACAGATGGGCCCTGCCATCAGAGTGCAAGGGCAAAGCAGCAGTGTGATAAAAACCCGATGGTTCTTACCTGCCCTAGGGCAAAGAGGTAATTATTTTAGTTTAACATTTTTTCAGTAGATGTCTATCAAATAAGAATACTTTGTGAATGAACACTTGAGTGACTTGTTTGTTACCAAAGTTCATGGGCTTACCTATACTGATTCACCACTAATTTTGGTTGTCCATAGGTTTTTATGACTTAGGGCCACACTCATAGCTATCTTCTGGATAGAGAGGAAATGTTTGGACACACACATCACCATCTCCAGTCCACAGTCCACTCTAATTTCCCCATGGCCAGAGAGACAGGACTCTGTCTCATAGAATGAGAGAAAACGCAAAAAGAAACGGGGGACGGGGATACCGATTTCATGAAATTGATCACAAATGGGAGGAAAAATAAAGCTGTAAAATAGAAATATATTTTAAGTTGCTTGGTATATTTTCTCAGCATTTTGATGAAATTATTCCACTGTCTTCTGGCTTCCATTTATCGCTATTAACAAATCAGCTGTTCAATCAGTTGCTCATTAACCTAGTGTGACCGCTTTTAAGATCTCTTTGATTCTTACCATTCTTCCCTTGTCTAGGTTTGCATTCTCCCCGTGATTCACTGGACTTTTAAAAAAATATATTTTTAGTTGAAATATATCATTCATACATGAACATACATAAACAATAAGTGTAGAGTAAAAGTTGTGAACTTACAAAATAAACATGCATAACATCATATGGGGTCCCATACATCACTCCTCCACCAACACCTTGCATTGTTGTGATACATTGGTTACAAACTATGCAAGAGCATCATCAAAACATTACTAGTAACTACAGTCCTTTTCTTAAATTTTGTGTATTTTCCCCGCAACCCACCCTATTTTTTAAAACAATTTTATAGATACATATTAATAAAGCATACAGTTTATCCAAAGTGTACAAGCAATGGTATTTAGTATAATCATATAGCTGTGCGTTTATCACTTCACTCATTATTAAAGCATTTCCATTATTTCAATAATAATAATAAACAAAAAAACAGACAAACAATGAAATTCCTCCTCTCTCAATCTCTGTTTCCCCTGCTGTACATAGCTGCTATTTCTGGCTCTTCTTGCACAATTATTTATTTGTTTATTAAGCAGTTTCATTGCGATATAGTCACATACCATATGATTTATCCAAAGTGTATAATCAGTGGCTTTTTTTAGCTGTTAAAAAAGAACTTTATTGTAAAATTGTAAAATAAATAGAAAAATATATTGAAAGAAATTACAAGTTTTAAAAGAGAGTGAAAGGCCAGGTGAGATTTAATATAATCAATTATAAGAAATAGATAGTATAGCAACTAACATTTATAAATGTAAATAATAATTCTAATATAATAGAAATTAGTTGTAACATAATTCTAATTTTTATATTACAGCTCTAACTAGTGAACATAATAATTTCTAAGAATGAAATAAATTATTGGTTTAATTATTTAATTTCCATTTAGGCCATAATGCTTTCTAGATAATCAAATCCCTATTTGGGAATTCTTCACATCTTATTGGAATGAATTACAGCAGATAACAATATGCCAAATCATAATTTTACGAGGCAGAAAAATTCAAAATCTTTTTCAACTGTAGTCATGTTAAATCGTTATTGATCTAGATGAATTATTTTAATTGAGTATGCATAAGAAAGGGTTAAAGAAAAATGAAGTATCCAAAAATATCTCTCTTCTCCAGTTCTCCTCAGTTGAAAGCAAGTGTTTATTTTGTATGAAGAAACTTGCAATACTGATCACAGGAACAATTTGCTAGTTGCACTGTATAATTATTGTTCATTGGACTTTTTGAATCTGAGTATTGTCCTTCATCAATTCTGGAAAAGTTCCAACCATTATTTTTTGAAATAGTGCTTTCCCACCATTCTACTACATATCCCAGGTGTCAATTTGACTTTTTACCTTATAGTCCAGTCTCTTAACCCCTCTTTAATATTTTATGTCTTCTTGTTTTTCTGTTCTGCATTGCATATATCTTTTTCAGACCTACATCCAAATCACTAGTTATCATTTCAGCATTGTCCAGTTAAAAGATCAGCAAAATACAGTCTGCAGACCAAACCTGGCCTGCAATCTATATTTGCACCGCCTGCAAGCTAAGAATGGATGTCACATTTTTTAAGGGTTGTAAAAATAAATAAAACATAAAAACTAGAAAGGGAGAGTATAAGTCAGAAAACAACAGCAAAGACTCTCAGACAAAAAGAATGCGTGTGGCCTACAAAATAAATTCTGGCCCTTTACAGAAAGTTTTTCTGCTTGTTTGTTTTTAGGAGGTACAAGAGATTGAATTCAGGACCTTGTATGTGCAAAGCAGGTGCTCAACCACTGAGCTACATCTGCTCTGCATTTACATAAAGTTTGTTGGTTGCTGGTCTAATCTGCTGTTGAATCTTTCCACAGAGTATTTCATTTCACTTATATTTTTCTATTTGGTTCTTTTTCAAAATGACTTCTTCTTTTTAAGTCTTGCCTGTGATTCATATTATTTGGTTTATGTTTATATAACTTTAATAAACCTATATATATATGTTACAAATCCTAAAATTCAATATCTGAAGGCTTTTAGATCTAGTTCTACTGCTTGTTGATTCTTATGACTCTCACTCATGGTATTTTATTTCCTTATGCCTTTGTTACTGTCTTATTGTAAGCCCATAATCATTGGTACTCTATCTCAGGCAGGTCTCTTAGTACTGGATTGAGGGTATGTTCCTCTAGAGAGGATATTGTTTGTTTCTACAGTATTCTGAAGGCACTACTTACCTAGGTTAACTGTAAATTTAAAAATCTCAACTTAAAATTTTTGTTTCAGATAAATAGTTTGAATACAAGCTCTAAACATACATAAGGGCTGGCTTTGGGCCTTTTATACCTCTCCACCTAGAGTCAAAACTGAAATCATCAATATTCTTGTTCACTGCATCTGTAGGGTACATTTTTTCCAGTTCTCCACTTAACTTCTATGGGAGTATAAACTTATCACAGAAAAGTTTAGACAGGGAGGGAATGGTAGTCTTTCATTGTAGTTTCTCAACTCTTAGATGTCTCAGAGCTTTATCTAGCCAGCCCCCTTTCCAGGTAGCCATTGAAACCTAAGGCCCAGGCAACCAGGAATCAATAGATGTCTTTAATCAGACGATGTTCCAGGTACCTAGTCTTCAATATGCACTTGCTTCCCTGGACTCTTGCTTGTATTTCTCCTTCTCAGAATATCTATATAAAATAAGAGGGTTTACAACTACTTCATCTGGACTTTTTAGGTATTCTATGGTGGGAGGGTTTCGATTTCTAGCTTGCCATATTTGCCAGTAAAAGAGTCTCACGAATACATGTATAACTTATAAGTTATTTAATTTATTAAAAATTCTGTGTTTAGATAACATATTTTATACATTTTTGGGCACAAAGGATGACTCATTAAGAGTTGTAGATGCCTATATAAGCAACTATTCAATGGTGCTAATTTTGAAGCTATTGTCTCTCAGTTCCTAATCAATCCTTCTGTATGGTGCTTTGTAATACTGTGGCTGTAACTCTGCTAATTACATTTCTCCCCACCAGTTGGCTTCCTTTTATATTTCACCAATATGTGGCACTACAGAGAAGACTAGAAAGCTGGTGAAGGAAAACAAATCTAATTGCCCTTCCTGTGTTGCCCCAGAACAAGTACTTCACTTGATAACAGCAGGTTTTTCTAGCTTCTTTTGACCCTTCCAGAATCAGCCCTGTCACTTCCCCTACCAGAAGTACTATATTAGGTGGGCTCCTGAGCCCTTGATCAGAGCTCCTAAGATGCTATCAGGTGGGATAGCCTTCCCCAAAATCTCCCATCTGTGTGGCCCCTTCTCTGATCTTCTTACTTCTGGTAAACACAATCTTTCACTCTGCTCCCCTAGCTCTAGGAATGGTAGCTTCTTCCTACAGTTTTCACATCTGTGTTACCTCAGTGTTTTTATTTTGCTTTTCCAGTCTCCTAACACAGTTTAACAATTTCCTATATTAAGTTCTTTCTATTGACATATCTAGTGTGATGTCTATTTTCTTGACCACAACATCCGCATGAGTAGGTGTTCAGTTAATACTTACTTTCAATAATTCCCAAATGGCTGAGAAAGCATAAGAGGAAATAATAGAATGGGAAACTGTAGAAGGGATAATATTCAGCTGGTGTTTACCAATATAGCTGTGCCAGTTGATTACCTCCAACATGTGTTCTGATCGGTCAGTGTCAAACCTATAATATTTGTTAAATATTTTTAATATCTGCCACAGTTGTCACATCAGACACCAAGATAACCCCTTTTATATTTAATAATGGTGACAGCTGAGATTTAATTTTTATATATCATGTAAATGATACTGGTAGAATAAAAGCCTACTATGTTATGGTTGAAGAGTAACTACAAACATTCTGACCTGAAGTCTTTTAATTTGATACTATATAATGCAGGCCAAAAGGAAATACATACTTGGCTGATCACTGTGGTGTTTACTTGGTGCCAATATTATTTGAACAGAAACATGTCTTTCTCAGCCATGTATTGATCTTGTGTTTCTAGCTCATCACATAAACTCAACTGTACCCATGTTCTCATAAATATGTACTCCCTTGTGGCATTGATGGAGTTTAGGGGAGCAGTAGGCAAGAATTGTATAAGGAGTGTGGAAGTGTGACTGGTGGTAGTCAGACCCAAATCTTTGTGATCAGAGAGATAACAATGTATTTAATGGGTCTGCTTCTTTAAGATGGTACTTTGCCAAAGAGGAGCCCAACAGGAAATCTTAAACACTGACCAAGCTTGTGAAACCTTACCTTTGTCAACTACAATATCTTCCATAGGAAATAATTTACACAAGCTTCTATAGATTTGATGCCTAAATGATGTAAGATAGTATTTGTCCCAAATCAGTTCCTAGCACAATGTTTCTGAAATGGACATCTGAGAGCTACCCACAGCGAGCTGCCTAAAGTGCTTGTAAAAAATATTGCTGGCTCAGATTTGGTTGGAATGGGTTCTAGGACTGTTACAAAACATTTGAGAACCATTTCATTGCTATGAATGATAATGCCCTTGTAGTGTGACACATAATGATCTGGCAACATGCACTGAATGTGTATTATGTGCCTGTCTCAAGCATTTCACACACATCAACTTATTTAACCTTCTGGGAAATCCTATTATTATCACCATCATACAAGTAAGAATACGGAGGCATAGAAAATCACATAAATTGCATCACACAACTTGTAAGTGGTAGATGTAGCACTTATAATATGCAGTCTGAGTCCAGGAACCACATACACCACTACACCTTGCTGCCATGTGATAACCATCAAGGCTCATCTTTGGAAATTAGTCTCTCCCATCCTCTGAAAATGTCAAAGTTCCAAAGAATCATCAAGATTTTCAGAACTGAACTTTAATTATACATGAGAAAAATAAACTTCCAAAGGAAAAAAAAATTACTCATATCTAAAAACAAAGAAATCAATAAAATCAATGTTAGTATATTAATAGTCATTTATTCATGTAGCTTCAATGAAATATTTTTGTTGATATAAATAAAGCAATCAAAAACATATGGATTAATTTTACCTGGAATATATATATTTAGTTCAAGGAAAATACATCTGCTACATAGCCAAGAAAGTTTGGAAAATATTTTAAACTGCTTTAAATACTCAAAACAATTCCACATCTCATCCTACCTTACAAGTGTTTGATTTGAAAGAAGCACCAAAGTACTGTGATAACACAGGGATGCTTTACAATTCAAAAGACCCAGTATAGATAAAATGTCAAAGGATTAAGAGGAAAAAATAAAATAATAATGGGAGGAAGATTCCATGTGGTTTTGTTTCAGCATATTTGAATGTGTTTGATGGGGAAGAGGCAAAGATTGTGGTACAACTGGTCTGTCAACCAGTTAATAGCCTCTAATAATCAGCAAATTATTAAAAAGTACCTTTATTGAATATACCACTTATTATACTTAGTTGATGGTTTCTATGATTGATTATGGAGGCTATCAAAATATATTAGTTGGTTTGGCACAGTGATCTTTTTTTTGTTTTGTTTTTTCAAAGTACTGATTTAGTGACAAGGAGATAAACTTTGTTGAGAAAGTACTGATTTATCTTCTGGTGATCAGTGAAGGAAGGAGCTTATTTAAACACTCTTGGTACAGCAGGATTTCATAATGAGAGTTAAATAAACACACAGTGAGGTGGAGCAGAGATCAGAAGTGCCATCAGAGACAGTGGAGCATGGTGGTTATGAGCATATGCTATGAAGTCAGCTAGAAATGAGTTTGAAATCTGGCTTCTCTACTGGCTATGTGATTCCCCAATAGTCTATAGCACCATATAGTAGAAATTGTGCTCATTAATGTATGCACACAGCAGGCACTCAACAAAAGAACACAAGAGTTGAGCTGTGCAACTTTCATTCTATGCTACACGTTTGCTGATTACTATTTCTGGAACATTCTCTTACACCTGTGCAAATGCACCTTCCTCTGTGAAGTATGTGCCTTACCTGTTGTCCATCTAGAGAATGCCTACTCCTCCTTCTCAACTCAAATCTTCTCTGACCATCCTCCCAATTCTTCAGTAAAATCTCTTTCTTCTCTATCATCTGAAGAACCCCTTGCCTATACCTCTGTCATAACAATTATTGTAACTGTTTAACAATTATTAAAATATGTGGTTTCCTTACTTGCACATTTGTTATCCCTCATGAAACTATGAGTTCCTCAAGGGCTAAGACTGTTTTTTTTTTGTATCACTAGTTCTCAACAAAATGGCAGGCACATAGTAGGCATTCAGTATTTGCTAAATGAATAAATGAGTAAGTGACAGAAAAGGTGAATGAAAATAATTAAATTAGGGATGGGTTTGTTTGTGTGTTTAATTACTTCTAGGCTCAAACTGGAATGTAAGATTAGTAATAAACCATAAGAGAAGGTTTGATTGCCAAGACTTGGGCTAGAGAAAACTGAACACAAATATAAGCAATGAAATCTGATGTTAAGCCATTTAACCACCTACTTAACTATTATGACAGCTAATATGGGAGAAGAAAAAGAAAGATCTCTCATCAATTCAGAAGAATGATGTTTCATAGACTTGGTTAGAAAGGCCCACACAAAGTTTATGTCTGCCTTCAGGAAAGGCTACACCTACACTATTGTAGAGAGATAAACATCTACCCTTTTCTTCACTATCTCCAAAAAGGTGCCTCCAAAAACCTTAGTAAATCATTCTTATGTTTCTCAAGATCTTCTCTATGATTTTATTTTCATAAATAATTTATATGGACTATCAGTATGGACTTAGACCAGGAATAAGAAAGGAATCAATTATTCATAATTAGTTATTTATTTCCAATATTGGCATTTATTGAGTTTTTATGGCTGTGGTAAATGCCTTTCCTTTTATGACTAGCTGGAATAGTGCTTGTTCTTTCCAAGCTAGAGTGCAAAGCTGCATTTCTGCACATAAGCTGGGATCTAGATTTAGAACTCACTAGCTTCCCTTTGTTCTTTGAATTTTTGTGATCCAGAGCTAGGGATTATTCTTTAGTGGGCATGGGTTTTAATTAACTAAGTTTAAGTTTTATTTCATTTTATTTTATTAAAAGACAAAGTATTTATCCTACAATTACACACAAAAGATTAATTGGCATCTTGAATCAGAAGCCACCTAAATATTTGGGTTTATTAAAGGAGTTATGACAGACCAGAAAGAGTAATATGTTTTTATAGGTGAACAAATACTTCACTGATAGTTAGATATCGAAGGAAATTCTCCTACTTGTATGTAAGCTTTTTAATTAAGATATAATCCACGAATCATAAAATTCCCCATTGTAAATTGTATAATTCAGTGTTTTTAGTATATTCACAAGGTTGTACAACCATCACCATTATCCAATTCCAGAATATTTTCATGACCTCCCAAAGAAACACAAAACCTATTAGCAGTCGGTCCCAATGCCTTCTATTCACCAGTTCCTGGAAAACAATCATCTACTTTTTTATGAAGACTCAATGGCAAGGTTCAAATTTCAAATTGTGAAATTTGAATAAGTATAAGACACCTTGAAAAAGTTTTTAAAAAGAAAGCGACAGGAGAAAGTATGTCCAACATACAAAAAAGTAATAGTGCCCACAATGTATTAAAGGTTTCTTTGAATCAATAGAGAAAAGACATATACTCTAATACATAAATAGAGGCAGTTTTTGAATAGGAAATTCACAGAAGAGGAATTACAAATTCTCAGATCTCTTCCATTTGCCTAGCATACTGCTGGTATACAAATGAAAGATTCTTGATTTCAGTAGTAATCAGGAAAAATGCCAATTTAGATAACAAGACACTATTTTTCATTCAGCAGAGTGGCAAAATTAAAGTATTTTGCAGTGTAAGTGTAGGGGTTGCTGTAAAATGACCCGTATTCTAATATTCTGCTGGCAAGTTAGAATAGCCACGCTTTGGAGGTCAATTTATCAGGACATATTAAAGTTATCGTGCATTTCCTATGACCCAGCAATTCAATTTCTTGGAATCTAACCTTGAGAATCATTGGCATATGTACACAAGGAGAAAAATAAGAGGATTTTCAATGCAGCATTGCTTATAAAAGGAAAAATTTCAAAACAATATATATGCTTATCTATAAAGTAATAGATTAATAAAATACAATGTGATTCTATAATAAAATAATATACAACAGTAAAAAGGAATGAACTACAGTAGCTATAAGAATTGACATAACTACCAAAAACACGGAATATTTGCAAAAGCAAGCTAAGAATCATGTGCACGGTATGAAACCATTTATATTTTTAAGCACACACACGCAAACATGCAATAGATTTTCAACAGATTCAAGAGATGCATGTAAAAGATGAAAAAGAGTAAATATACATCCTCCAATGTATATCAGTGCCTCTAGGAGAAAGGGTAGAGAACCCTAGTGGGGTAAAGGGAAGATCAAAGAAGACGGCAGTGTTGTTTTTTTTAAATGTTATAATTTCTTAAAAAACTGAATGCTTTCATATACCTGCCACTTGCGCCTTAAAAATATTAGAAGAGTTTTTTTCCCTGGATGGGAGAATATGAATGAATTTTATTTTCTTATTTTCCCACAATGAAAGAGTAAGGGACAAAGGGAAGAGGAGAGAAGATGGGAAAGCAGTCTAAGTCTAAGTAGCTAAATTACTACAAGGACTTAGAGAGGAAAAGTGTTTTCTGATTATCCCATGCATCCTTTCACTGCCAATAATATCTCTTTGAAGTCAAGAATCACCTGGATCTGACACTAACGAGCTGAGTGGGACAAGTTCTTTCTTCGAGCCTCAATTTTCTCATCTGTAAAAAGTGGAGGCAGGACCAGTTTACCTTTAAGACCTCTTCCAGATGTGATATTTTATAGTCCTATAAGGCTATAAGTTTTCTCCTTTTACAGTTGGGGAAGGGAAGCTCCTTTCTAATCTTTCAACTAGGAATGTATGCCCAAGGCAAAAAGAGAATTTAGATTGATCAATCACCACTCTCTCCCTCTCCTACAACCAGTAATTATTGCCCTCCACAATCACCACATATAAGGATAAGATCAAAACAATCATCCCCTAGTATATTGTTCCCTCTCTCGGTTGCCCTAAAAAGGTGTCACCCTCTCATAGGTCATGATATGATCAAAATTAGCACTCTTTCATAATTATCTTGAGACAAACTCATGAGGTGGGTGAAGCCTGTATTCGAACAATATATATGCCTATCTATAAAGTAATGGATTAATAAAATATGATATAATTCTATAATAAAATAATATACAACAGTGAACCCAGTGAGGTTCATTTCTTCCATCTCATTGGTGCCCTCCGTTTTCAAATGGCTAAGTCCAATTTAAAGCCTTTCTAAGGAAAGACCTGTGGACCTTGATAGAATGGAATGTGTTATCCTTAACAGGCATATTTTAACTTCACTATGAAATAAAGCCAAAAATTAGTGGTTTTAATGGCATATTGTGTGTGTGGGAAAGCTGAGGCTTTCCAGAACCCCCTGAAATTGGCAGTTTTCTACTTAGTTATTTGAAAGCTGGTGCCTTCTCACTTTCACTAAAGGAGAACTTTAGATGCCAATAAGTCAACTCACCACCTTCATATCTCACAGAGAACTGGGATTAAAATCTGAATTCATGACTTCTGAACTCTCAGTTTTGCTTCAGTAAGGTACTCCAGCCAACTCTTTCTCTGATCTCTTCCATTTGCCTAGCATATCTCTACAAAATCCCCTCTTCCCTTTAACCTTCCTGTTATCATTAATCGATTCTAGATGCCTTGCTGTTCTTATCTTCACTGCCCTGACAGCTTTAACTGATGTGG
This sequence comes from Chaetophractus vellerosus, assembly GCA_004027955.1. Classification (NCBI taxonomy): domain Eukaryota; kingdom Metazoa; phylum Chordata; class Mammalia; order Cingulata; family Chlamyphoridae; genus Chaetophractus; species Chaetophractus vellerosus. The sequence goes on along the minus strand of PVKH010010714.1, from coordinate 7,409 downwards.
TACTGTAGCACTTCCTGGCCAGCTTTGTCTTTGCCCACACCAAACTTACACGAAGCCTCAGTGAGAGTTTTTTTTCTCCAGCTCTCTTTTTCTGAGGAATTGCAATCCAGAAATTCACCATTATGATTGTCTCCAAGACTGCTGTGGCCTTCCACCATGCTCTTGAGTTGATTTTCTCTTGTATTTATTTGATTCCTTAATGTGCTTCCTCGGAGTTTAACTCTCTGGAACTGCTATATTCAGTTTTCTCATTTTCACTCTATGTACATTTCAGTGCATGGGCAACAGTATTAAACCTGCCTCTTGTTTGCCTACTTTCAATAAAATCTTACCTGTCCTTAAGCAGGAGAGCTAATACAATTTCTCCTACAATTACATTAGCTATGGCTGGTAACAGAAAGTAGCAGTTCTCCAATGCAGTAACTTCTTTGATCCTTCATGGATCTTTATCCCAGCAGATGTCTGGGGAACCCAAGTCCCCTTGGAGTTCAACATTATGAGAGTTCAACTGACCTTAGCAGCTGGTTTTCCCTCACCTACCATTTCGATGGCCTACAGCAGATGCCCCATAACACTGTCTTTGTTTTCTGTAGTTTTTTCTCCTCCCCAATCCCTAAGCCCAGAGTATTCTGTGTGTCCCCAACCTCGATATACTTAGGCTACTTTGCAGAGCATGTGAAAATCTCAGAGAGATTATGTCAATCATATGGCTTCTAGTGTTGAGGTATTTTTTTTAAAGGGGAGTCAGATGACTAGTCAGAGAAGACAGGCAAATCCTATCTTGTTATCATTATTGATATTACACTTTCTATTCCAGATTCCCAGGTCATGGCTGGAGCTCCCTGAGTCCAGGTTTAATTTAACATGTTAAACCCTCCAGGCAGAAGAGAAAAGTCTCTGCTGGGGGATGCTAAGGTCCCACAGTGCACTGAACCATCAGGGGGCATTCCTGCTCCCCAACCTTCCTTGGGCCCAGAACAGAACAAAACCTAATGTTCTGTTTTCTACCCATTTCTCAGAAGCTACTCAAGTTTTATCAGTGCCGATTTTGAAGCTATGAGCTACAAATACACTTGGGATACTAAATTCAAGGTATGCTAGTCCATTGTGCTTCAGTGACACATCATAGGATAATAGTGCACTCGATAAATCTATAGTCCCAAATAAAATTTGTCTGCAAGTAAAATCCAAGCAATGCGGAATAGTTAATGGCTAAAATTCTGGAGTCAGACAGATCCAATTTTAAGTGTGTTGCTATGTAACTAAGTTGCATCAGCCTCAGCTTACTTATCTGTATATTGGTAAGAATACTAGGAATTTACTTCATGGGGATTAAATGATATAACCTGTTTAGAATGCTTTTTACAGTGCCTAGGACATAGAAGGCAGTTAATCAAAATTATCTGCCATTATTACATGCCCTGAAAATGTAAGCTGATTGTAAAATTAACATCTAATCTATGTCACTCAATTGCAAGAAAATTTTTAATCTAATCTTTTAAAAATTATCTCCATTCTCTACTTATGAGGGAAATCAAGAGCTGAATATATTTTGAAAAATAAAAACAAACAATGTGCACCATTCCTTACTCAGAATCAAATCTGCCTTAGGACATTCTACAAGTAACTGAATTTTCACAGATTATGATAATTTCCTGTTTAGCATCGTGAATTCTGAGATTTTTGGAACTGGAAGGTATCAATGTCAAATTTACTATAATATTTTGGAGTTTCATAAAAACCTTAGAGTATTTTTTATGAATGATTCTTCCTATATCCCCATGAGGAAATACAGCATTGCTATCTGCATTTTAAAAGATAGCAAGTTGATGGGCAGTCTATTTAAAATGAAACAAGGTCAAGTTAGTTCTGTTTCTAATGAGAAATTTCTTGGCTTTTCTAAATGTCATCATTCCCAACCAGCAGGAGACCATTATCCCAGGTTCTTGGAGAGAAGCTACTCTACATGGCACATTCCCCCAAAATTCCCACATTCCATCTTTTTTCTGTTTTTCTTTTTTTTTTTTAGGGAAAGGGCACCCAGTTTCTATGTAAACTCCTTCCTGGTGAACTGGGTTAAAAGTTCCCTGCTGTAGCCCCATTACCCAATTGGGTGCTTGAAGATCTCTTGTGGTCAGAGACTCTAATTCTTAAAGAAATGTGGGGAGGGGGTGGTAGGAAATGGGAGCTCTCCTTAACTATACACTCAATGAGAGTAGATAGTTAACAACAAACTCAAAATCCTCTTCTTGGGACCCTAGATGATGAAAACTTCATGGGCAGGTCCAGAGAGCAAGAATTTGGAAAGAAAAAATATGTCCCTAAGATGCAATATTTTCTAGAGAAATTGTTTTCTCTGTAAGCCTTGGTTAAAAGGAAAACTAGTCCAGAAAGTATTTGGGCATGTGCAGCTGTACAGTTAAACATTTTTTGAGGCTTTTCTGGAATAGGAGATAAAGGCATTGCAGCAAGGATGGTTGTTACTCTAAGACCTTCACATCACAGTACTATGATAATTTCCATCTTTCTAGTGTGGCTTTTATCCCTTTACAACTTCAGTTTATCTTTAACTGGGGACCATGACCATGTGGAAATGGCCCAAAGAAGAACTGTGGGATTATAATTAATAGACAAATAACATACCAGGGAGTGTCTATGGTTCCCCATTGCTCATAATGATGGAGAAGAGAGGTAACACGAATAACAGAAATCCACAGTGAGTTTCAAAGGCATCCATTTCCACACCTTAGCTCATTAAACATTTTCTCAGAGATGTAAATCAAGTGAAGGAGGTTGAATCATCCTTCACCCTTTTCTTTGCCCACCTATCAGTTTGTTATATACCAAAGTAGATGGTAGATAGTAAAAAAGAAATAAAAGGCTTAAATTATTCACAGTAAAAATACCAGTCCCTGATCTGTTTATCCACAAAATACAAGATAGGTGCCAAATACCAACTTTCTTCATGCCCTCTCAACTTTGAAGTCAGTTAAGATAGAAGAGCAGAAACGATCAAGCTTCCTGCTTTTATTTCCACCTTCCAAAGGTGCGGGGCAGTATTGCTGAATCCCAACACTATTGGTATTTTAGGCCAAATAATTCTTTAGGATAGGGGGCTGTCTGTCAGATGTTAAGCAGCATCACTGACCTCTACCCACTAGATGCCAGTAGCACTCCCCACCCCCAAGTTGTGACAGTCAAAAATATTCCAGACAATGCCAAAAGTCTCTGGAGGACAGCTCTTCTGGTAGAGAACCACATTTTTTCCCTCATGCCAATTTTGATTTTTTCATGATTTCTTCTGCTATAGGAAATTTCTGGCAAAGCTGAAATAGGTTGCCGTGAGTACTGCTCTCTTCATTTTGCTTCCTGTCTTTGTCTTGCTCTCTGAATCTCCCCCACACACGCACATGCGCACACACGCACTTAAACCTTTTATCTTCCAAGCCGGCATGTTAAAGATGAAAAGGAGCCCATGGGTTTGGGCCACCACTCCACCTTTTAAGCCTTTTCAAACGTATAATTCAGTAGATAGCGCTGTGCAAGTGACATGGTTTGCCAATTCACTCTTCAAACCTGACAATAGTGCTATGCTATAATTTCAGCCAAAATAAATTTTTTAAAGCAAAAAGCCAAATAACTCCCTCATATAGTTAGCACTTTATGGTCCAATGTGGAACATTCTTTTCTTTATGAGCTGTGTGCTATAAAGAAAGTGTATAGAAAGATGTTTAATGTGTCGTCGAAAGTAAAATTATTAGTGTATTATATATGATGTAGTCATATAGCAAAAGAGCCGAAGCTTGTGTTTGCCCTTAAAGGAGATGCAGTCATATAATAGAGAGCCTTAGAGCTAGGGTTTACTGTACTTTGGGAATTAATCACATAAACTATAAATTGGGTTCAACAGGCTGGCTGGGTAAATAGGCGCAGCTAATGAGGACACTATGAGATCTTATAAGAGAGCTGACTGCCCCAGGACAAATAGTCCGTGGCGCACCTGATGGAAAACTAGAAGACATCAAAGCATAAAGGATTAGTGCTCTCACAGTGTTGAGAAATGGCCGGGGGGAGATTCACCAACTTATTACCCACATCCAAGCTAATCCTGTTATCTGCAAAATATAACTGTGTTCAGGAACTGCCACCACCTCAACTTGCAGGAGGATAATTTCACGTTTACATGGACAAAAGTGCAGGAAATTTTCATCTGGCTAAGAAAAATAGAAGATGATTAATATTTTAAAGATTTTTTTCTTCCTCCATGTTTGGCTGCATGTACGAAAACATACAGAACATAAAAGCTTCTGGTGTGTATAACTGGTATAGAGGGGGCAGGGGAAGATGGAGACAGAGATAGGCAAAGAAGTTACTGTGATTTTCCAAAACTCCTGCTTATCAGTGAAATGAATATCAAGGGAAGCAGGACACAAGTTGTATGTATATCATTAATTCTGTGCTATTTTCAGACTGGATTTATCATTTCAAAGCAGGTGCCCAAGCACTCCATTTGAAACGTAAAAGAACTAACCATAGGAAGAGAAGTCAGAAACTGCCCAGCCTCTTTGTTGCCCTTCCCTGCTCTAGCAGCTCTCCCAAGATATTGATTTCTGGGAAGACACCCACCTGATCTCAACAGATGATCTCTGCAGGGGAAAGGGGAAAAGCTCCCTGCCAATCTGCCTTGGGGAATATGGCTTCCTGGGCCAGAGCTGACATTCAATGCAGGCTTGTTTATGCAATCAGGGGTCACACTGTTTGAAAACGAACTGCAATTTTTCTCCGGCCTCTACTGATTAGGGAGCAGAACATGAGACTGAAGCTGGTTCAGCCACTATCCAGCCTCCATATCCCAGGGCACCCATTTCCCTCTGCTGCTCCCTTTGTCTAGCTGAGATAATATGACTTGTAGGTGAATAGAGAGGAGACTCGGCCTGCCTGTCTGCAGAAGTGATGCCCAGCACAGGGCCTGGCTCATGCCAGAACTTACTTAAAACAGACTTGGGTGAAATTTTCAGCCCTTAACTCCACATGGAAACCTAGGAAAGTGTATTGTTTATTTAGGAGTAAAGTTTTATCAGAGCAAGTTCTATAATAAATCTGTTCTCTTGCACAAAACCAGAGGATCATAGATGTACTATTTGCCTAAAGAAATAACAAAAGAGAAAAGAACTATGAAGTGATGCAGAAAATGATCAGGATTTTTCTCAGCATTCATTCTAACAGACTGCTCTATTTTCCTTAGAATTTCTGAGGATTAATGGGCCCCAGAAAAACCCTCCTCCTGGTCTCGCCCCACTTTGGTGCAAGTCCTTTTCCCCTCTGCTCTGAAACACAGTTCTCCTGATTTTCTACCATTCTCCTGTGTACATTTCTCTTGCTCTTTCCACCCAATTCCTGGGAGGGTGCTCACAGCTCAGTATTGCTCTTTTCTCTTATCTTCATTGCAGAGTCCCTCTTTTCTCGAGGTTTTGGTGATCATCTTGCTAATAATTCCTAGAATTTCTCTCTACCCCCACCTTGGTGCCAACGACCCCAGATCTTTTCTATCAGCATCCTTCTGGACATGCCCAGTTGAGGAAATCACTTTCAACCCTAACTCCCTATCCAAGATTTAATTCACCTTCACCTGTAAACCAGCTTCTCAGTTGATATGAATGGAATCAAGCATCTCCCAGTTTTTCATGTTCCAAACATTGTAGTCATCTTTTATCCAACCATTTCTATCCACACTCATATCCAATTCACCCTTCCTTCCAGTCTTCAGAATATTCTTTAAATTTATCTCGTGGCTCTCTCTTTCTTCCTGCTACCCTGAAGCCTACATGCCTTCACCACTCCTCTGGCTTCTTTAAGGCTAGGTTATTTTATAAATGACTTTTTAAATAAACTTCCTTAACATATGCAACGTCACATCGTGGCCTATCCAAAAACTCATGCTTTGAGTCAAATAGGCCCAAGTCCTTTTACTTACAGGGTGACTGTAGGCAAATTACAAAACCTCTCTAAGCCTTTTGCATCATCTGTAAAGTATGGTAACTCATCTTCACTTTCTGGATGGCTGTGAGGGTTATAAATTTAAAGCTCCTAGCCCAGAGAAGGAGATATTGTAGATGCTCTATTAATGTAATTCCTTTCTCTCTTCTTTCTCCCATTCTCAGGAACATGTTGTTGCTGTTAATGATATTCAATTTCTAACCCAAACAGCTCAATTCTAAAATAGAATTTGGAGTTATTTGGAAAAAAAAATTTAATGGGCAAAAAAAAGTTGATTCATGTGAATTCACAGATATAGAAAGTAGATTAAAGCTCACCCAGAGCAGGTGATAAGTGTGTGGGAGAATGGGGAGTTATTGCTTGGAGGGTACAAAGTTTCTTTTTACAGTAGTGAAGAAGTTTTAGTAATCGATGGTGGTGACAGTAGCACAACGTTGGAAATATAATTAATACCACTGAATTGTACACTTAAAATGGTTAAACTGCAACTTTGATATTATATATGTTACCACAATTAAAAATAAAACAAAAACGTAAAATAGAATTTTAGGTAATTGGGCCCCACTTTTCCATTCCAATCTGTCCTCAGCTCTAGACTGGCCCCTCGCCGGCTGGTCAGCAGGTAACGCTCCTTCCTGTTGCAGGTTCTTCTCCAGAAGTGTCTTTCCCTCTTCCTAGACCAAGGCTACTGATTCTTTAGGAACCAACTCAAGTCCTCCCTTCTCCTGGAAGCCTTCCTTAACAAACCACTCCCTCCCTCTCTCTTCTTCTGAGCTCTTATTGCCCTAGCAGTCTCCACCAATCTTAGAATCTGTATTACTAAGAATGTGCACGTCTCAGTAACCATGATGACAAAGTTGAATATCAGAGAGGTCTAGTGACTTGTACAGAGTTGCATATTTCGTTGCTGGGAGAAACAGAGGCAGAATACTGGTATGTAATGTTTTCATTCATTTACCAGTTGTTCATTGTTGCAACTGCAGTACTCTTGCTGAAGCAAGAAAACAGTAAGAAACCTAAACGGAAACTATCTCTGTCTCTATATAACTAACCCACCAGTCCAAACCCACGAATACACACTTGGATGACCTATCTACCTTGGCACAGGACACACAGTAGGAATTCAACACATGCTTGAAATTAATTTGGGTTTATAATCATAAAACGCTTAATCATTATGAGACCTGTGAGGCCATCACAGGTATCTTTGAGTGATTTGGAAATTCCTCCTCTTCAGATCTTTAGACAAAAGGAGAAAATTATCTAGTTTAAATGAACCACTGCCTGAAGGCAGGGGGATAGATTGGGTGGCTCTAGGAGTTTCATTTCATCACTATAATCCTATGATTATCTCACTTATATCCCTGGAAGGGAGATAGAAGGCAGATTGAAAGGAGCCATAAATCACCCTC
>PVKH010010713.1:0-18109 GCA_004027955.1 Chaetophractus vellerosus | reverse complement strand
TGCCACACTAATGAAGGATATTTATGTGGGAGGTTGTGGGAGGTGTGGGAGGTGGGGTGTATGGGAATCCCTATATTTTTTGTGTATAATTTATGTAATCTAAGTTCTTTAAAAAATAAATAAAATAAAAGGTTAAAAAAATAAAATAAATTGCTTGGCTCTTAAAATTTTTGAAAACTTTTGAGGCTCAAAGTTATGTTTTTGAGATTCATCCATGTTAATGTCTGTCATTATAATCTATTAAATATCACTGTTGTATTATTAAAAAAAAAAAGTAAGAGAGGATTTTTCCAGCTTTTACAGCCTCTCTCCCCAAGGCACTTAGGAAGCAGGTCTGCAACCCATTTCTGGGTCCAGGGCCCAGATTTGAGCAACTAACAGGGACAATCCTAAAGACCTAGAAAAGGTAGAACCAAGAACCAAATAATGTCAGTAACACATCCTATTGCTATTAAATCCCTACAAAAGAAAGAGAAACTCAGCATCAGAGTAAACTCATCATATAATCAGATGCCTAGACATCAGAAAAAAAATTACAAGCCATACTAGGAAAATGGAAGACATGGCCCAAGCAAAGGAATATATCAAAGGCCCAGATGAGACACAGGATTTGAGACAACTAATCAATGAGATTCAAACAAATTACCAAAATCAAATTAATGAGTTGAAAGACAATAAGGCTAGAGTTAGAAAAGATCAAGAAGACACCGAGTGAGCACAAAAAAGAATATGAAAACCTGAGTAGAAAAAATAAGAGAGATCATGGAAATGAAAGACATGAGAAGTGAGATTTTAAAAAGCACACTAGAGTGGAGCGGGTGTAGCTCAAGTGGTTGAGTGCCTGCTTTGCATGTATGAGGTCCTGAGATCAATGCCTGTACTCCTTAAAAAAATGGAGGCTTAAAACAGCAGGCTCAAAATGATGAAGAAAGAATAAGTGATACAGAAGATAGAACAGCTGAAGTTGAAGAGAGAGAAGAACACAGAGAGAAAAGAAGGAAAAAAATTGAGCAGGGGCTAATGGAGTTGAATGATAGCATGAAGTGCAACAACATATGTGACATGGGAGTTCCAGAAGGAGAATAGAAGGGAAAAGGGGCAGAAAGAATATTTGAGGATATAATGGCTGAAAATTTCCCGACTCTCATGAAAGAAATGAATTTACCTGTCTAAGAAGTGTACTGTACTCCAGTCAGAAGAAAACCAAATAGACCTACTCCAAGACACACATGACTCAGAATGTCACACATCAAAGATAATGAGAAAATTCTGACAGCAGCAAGAAAGAAGCAAACCATCACATGCAAGGGATGCCCAGTAAGTCTTAGTGAAGATTTCTCATCAGAAACCATGGAGGTGAGATGTCAGTGGTATGATACAATTAGGATACTGAAAGAGAAAAATTGCCAGTAGAGAATTATTTATCCGACAAAATTGTCCTTCAAATATGAATGAGAGTTTAAAACATTCACATAAAGAGGAACTAAGGGAGCTCATAAAAAAGAATCTGCCTTTGCAGGAAATATTAGAGAAAGCCTTACAGCTTGAAAGAAGAAGACAGGAGAGAGAGGTTTGGAGGAGAGTGTAGAAGGCAAGAATAGCAGAAAGGATAACCAAAAGAGTGAAAACACAGATGAAAATAAGATACGATATATAAAAACCAAAGAAGAAAATGGTGGAAATAAATAATGCATTTACAGTAATATCATTGAATGTGAATGGATTAAACTCCACAATCAAAAGATATAGGCTAACAGAATGGATAAAAAAAAAACATGAGCCATCCATATGCTGCCTACAAGATACTCAACTTAGACCCAGGGATATAAACTACCTGAAAGTGAAAGATTGGAAAAAGATACTCCATGCAAAGTAAGCAAAAAAGAGCAGGGGCAGATATGCTAATATTGGGCAACATAGGCTTTAAGTGCAAAAAAGTTATAAGAAATACAGAAGGCCGTTAGATATTAAGAAAAGGGACAATCCACCAGGAAGGAATAGCAGTCATAAATATCTATGCATCTAACCCGGGTGTCCAAAAATACATGAGATAAACTCTGGCAAAACTGAAGGGAGAAATAGACATCTCTATAATAATAGTGGAGACTTCAACACAATACTCACATCACTAGATAGCAGAAGATCAACAAGGAAACAGAGAACTTGAATGATATGTTAAACAACCTATACCTAACTGACATATAGAGAACGTTGCATCACAAATCAGCAGCTTATACATTCTTCTCAAGTGCTAATGGATCTTTCTCCAGGATAGACCACATGTTAGGCCACAAGGCAGGTCTCAATAAATATTAAAAGATTGAAATTATACAAGGCACCTTCTCAGATCATAATGGAATGAAACTGGAAATCGATAATAGATGAGAAAGGGGAAATTTGCATTTGTGTGGAGGCTGAACAATACACTCCTAAATTATCAGTGGATCAAAGAAGAAATTGTAAGTGAAATTAATAAATCTATTGAGATGAATGAAAATGAGAGAGAGAAAACAACTTATCAAAACTTATGGGATACAGTGAAGGCAGTGCTGAGAGAGATTTTTATAGCCCTAAACTCCTATATTAAAAATGAAGAAAGATCTAAAATCAAAAATCTAATTGAACAACTGTTGAAACTAGAAAAAGAACAGCAAACCATTCCCAAAGCAAGCAGAAGGAAAGAAATAATAAAGATTAGAGCAGAAATAAATGAAATTAAGAAGAAGAAGAAAAAAAAAAAACATAGAGAAAATTTTAAAAAGCCAAAGGCTGGTTCTTTGAGAGCAATAAAATTGACACACCCTTCGCTAGACAAACAAGGAAAAAAAGAGAGAAGTTGCAAAAAAATAAAATCAGAAATGAAAGGGGGGAAGTTCCAACTGACCACTCAGAAATAAAAAGGATCATAAGAGGATATTATGAAAAACTGTATGCTAAAAAACCAATAAACTTAGATGACATGGACAAATTCCTAGAAAGACACAAACAACTTACATTGACTCTACAAGAAATATAAGAACTTAACAAATTTTTAAAGAGATTGAGTCAGTCATCAAAAGTCTCCCAACAAAGAAAAGTCCAGGACCAGATGGCGTCACAGGTGAATTCTACCAAGGACTTTGAGAATAATTAATACTATTCCTCTTTAAAATCTTCCAAAAAATTGAATAGGAAGGAAAATTACCCAACACATTTTATGAAGCCAACATCTCCCTAATACCAAAGCGCAATAAAGATACTACAAGAAAAGAAAATTACAGACCAATCTCTCTAATGAACATAGATGCAAAAATTCTCAACAAAATACTTCCAAATAGAATACAACAGCATATCAAAAGAATTATACACCATGACATTAGGATTTATTCCTGTTAACCAAGAGTGGTTCAACATAAGAAAATAAATTAACATAATATACCACATTAACAAATTGAAGGAAAAAAACACAGGATCAACTCAATTGATGCAGAAAAGGCAGTCAACAAAATCCAGCATCCTTTCTGGATAAAAACACTTTGAAAGATAGGACTAGAAGGAGAATTCCTCAATATGATAAAGGGCATATACGAAAAAGCCATAGCCAACATCATACTCAATTGGGAAAGGTTGAAAGCTTTCCCTCTAAGATCAGGAACAAGACAAGGATGCCCACTGTCACCATTGTTATTCAATATTGTGCTAGAAGTTCTAACTAGAGCAATTAGACAAGAAAAACAAAAGGCATCCAAATAGGAAAAAAGGAAATAAAACTCTCATTACTAGTGGATGACATGATCCTATATTTAGAAAATTCTGAAATGTCTATGACAAAGCTACTTGACCTAATACAAGTTCAGCAAAGTGGCAGGATACAAGAACAATCTGCAAAAATCAGTAATGTTTCTGTACATTAATATTGAACAATCTGAGGAGGGAATCAGGGGAAAAAATTCACTTACAATAGCAAGAAAAAGACTTAAATACCTAGGAATCAATTTAACTAAATAAGCATAGGACCTCTAAGCAGAAAATTGCAAAACAATGCTAAAAGAATTCAAGGAGGACCTAAACAAATCGAAAGACATTCCATGTTCATGGATTGGAAGACTAAATATCATGAAGATGTCAATCCTACCCAAACTGATTTATAGATTCAATGCCATACCAATCAAAATTCCAACAGCCTACTTTACAGAAATAAAAATTTATTTGGAAGGGAAAGTGCACCAAAATAGCCAAAAGCATTCTAAAAAAAGAAGAGCACTGTGGGAAGACTTTCACTGCCTGACCTTGCAATATGCTACAAAGCTACAGTGATCAAAACAGCATTGGCGTAAAGATAGACACATTGATCAGTGGAATAGAATTGAGAGTCCAGAAATAAACCCTCACTTCTACAGCCATCTGGTTTTTGACAAACCTACCAAGTCCATGTAAATGGGACAAAACAGTCTCTTCAACAAATGGTACTGGGAGAACTGTATATCCATAACCAAAAGATTGAAAGAGGACCCTATCTCACTCCCTATACAAGAATCAATTAAAAATGGATCAAAGATATAAATATAAAAGCCAGGACCATAAAAGTACTAAAAGAAAATATAGGGAAACATTTTCAAGATCTTGTGGTAGGTAGTGATTTCTTGGATCTTATACCCAAAGCATGCACAACAAAAGAAAAAATAGATAAATGGGACCTCCTCAAAATTAAACACATTTTTTTTTTAGGTACTGGGGACTGAACCTGGGACCTTGGATGTGAGAAGCCAGGGCTCAACCACTGAGCCACATCAGTTCTGCTGAGTTGGTTTTTTCATTTGTTTGCTTGTTGTTTGATTTTTTTGTTATTAGTAAGCACGGGGAACTGAACCCAGAACCTCTCATGTGCGAAGCAGGTACCCAACTGCTTGAGCCACATCTGCTCCCAAAATTAAACACTTTTGCACCTCAAGGGACTTTTTCAAAAAGGTGAAAAGGCAGCTGACTCAATGGGAGAAAATATTTGGAAATCACATATCTCATAAAGGTTTCTATGATATCTATGATATATAAAAAGATGCTACAACTGAACAATAAAAAGACAAATGACCCAATTAAAAAATGGGCAAAAGACTTGAATAGACATTTGTCCAAAGAAGAAATACAAATGTGAAAAAACACATAAAAAATGTTCAACATCACTAGCAATTAGGGAAGCAAAGCTACAATGAGATATAATTTCACACCTAATAGAATGGCCCCTATTAAAAAGACAGAAAACTACAAGTGTTGGAGAGGATGTGGAGAGATAGGAACGATTATTCACTGTTGGTGGGAATGTAGAACAGTATACTGTGGAGGACTGTTTGGAAATTCCTAAAGAAGTTGAATATAGACTTGCCACGTGACCCAGCCATACTTCTACTGGATATGTGCCCAGAAGAACAGAGAGCAGTGACGTGTACAGATATCTGCACACCGATGTTCACAGCAGCATTATTCAAAATTGCCAAAAGATAGAAACAACCCAGGTATCCATCAACCGATGAATGCATAAACAAAATGTGGTGTATCCACACAATGGAATATTATGCAGCTATAAGAAGAAATGAAGTCATGAAGCATATGACAACATGGCTGAATCTGGAGGATACTATGTTGATTGAAGCAAGCCAGACATAAAAGGACAAATACAGTATGATTGCACTCTTATGAACTAAATATGTTGTGTAAACTCATGGAGTTAATAACTAGAATATGGGTCACTAGAAAATAAAATGAGTTTAGAGAATGGAAAGCTGAGGGTTCACTTGCTCAGAATTGGTAAAAAGATTTTGTGTTAATTTTTGGAAATAATTAGAAAAGGCGAAAGCACAACACAATGTTTCTAACTAATAGTGCTATTATATGTGTAAGACAGTGGTTGAAAGGGAAAGACCAAGGTCATGTATATTACTAAAAGGAAAGCTAAAAAATGTAGCATGGGACTGTATAGCATAGTAAAACCTCATGTGAAATATGAATGTGGGTAATATTGCATAGAGAAGATTGTTTTTCTTTGAAACTGAACAAATGTTATGTATGTTAATGTTCCAAGATGTTAATATCAGAAAAAAAGCAGTGATGGTAGGAATCAGATTGATGGTAGGAATCTTATAGACTAGGATTCAATAAATATTTAATATGTAAAATTCTGTAAGACTTGGTATAGTGAGGAATAAAAGAGAGGAAGACATCTGGAATAACTCACAGATTTCTGGCTTGGGTCACTGGATGGATGGTGGTACCTGAGAAAGGAATATAGGAGGAGAAGGATTGTAGGCAGAAATAATGACTTAAGTTTGGGCAATACTTAGGTATCAGGCACTTGGAAAACAATCAAGGGTAGGTGTCCAGCAGGGACAATGTAACGTTGATGAAGCTATTTAATCTCTCTTTTCCTCAATTTACCAATCTATAAAATGGCACGATTTTAATGACTACTAGCAATTACATATATATATTAGAGTTTTTCACATAATCTGCTTTGGGAAAATTGCAAACTTTTAAAGTTATTTATTGAATATCTGCCTAGATATCTACAAAGAAACTTGCTCAGTGTTATCAGATACATATTTATATTTAGAAGTGTAACTTGATATAACTCAATGAGAATACAGATGTACCAAATAAATCAGTTACAAAATAATAGTTTCCAGCTTCCAAAGACTCAGTTTAAGATTGTTTTTTATTAAGCATTCTTCTTTGTGAATATAAACCAATTTGCTTTAGAGAATTAGACTTATATAAATTTCAAAAAAATTAAAAGCTAACATTTATTTTATGCTTGCTACATGTCAGTCATAGTGCTAAGCCCCTTACAAGTATTGTCTTTTATTCCCCCAATAATCCTATTGAAGTAGATAATTAGTATTCTCATTTTATTAATTAAAATTTAAAAACCAAGGTTTAGAGAGGTTAAGTAATATAACCAAGATAATTAATCTGTTAAGTGGTAAAGCCAGAACTCAAACCCAGATCTCCCTGGCTCCAAAGTACAAGTTCATGATCAAGTACTATTATTATATATGAAGCCTTGTACTCTTATTATATATAAAGCCATATAATTTTATTATATATAAAACCACTGTAATATGCATCCTTAGATCAATTTAATGATCAAAGTAACATACTGGTCTACTTTATGTGAAAATTATTGACCCTCTTCTCTTGCTTTGATATTTCTACCTCTCTTTAGCATTCCCAGTTAATTTCCAGTTTCACTCTTGGATCTTTGTGTGAAGCTCCATTATCTCCCTGTCTTCTCTTCTTCTCATCACCATTGTTCTATTCAACACACAAATTGGACATGTCCAGTTTACAAGGAAGACTTTGGCCTGATATAGAAACATTTGTGCTATCATTCAGAAGAGCTTTACTCAAATTCATTCCTGGTCTATGCTCCTGGATTCAGGGCTGCTGAACTTACTGTCGCTTAACCCAATAGCCCACCAACATAAAAACTTATTGAAGAAGGAGGAAGGGCCAAAGCAAATGTACATTCATGATGAGATGGGCCTAGGCAAGTGGTACCGGATAATTTGTTAGATGGAAAAGAGGAAGTGAAGGGACATTTGTTCTTCATAAAAGAGTGTGGCTGTGCCTTTTCCATAAAATGGAAAGAATGCCAGGTCAGGGGCATCTCTAGCACTGAAGCAGCTGGGTACATAAGAGAATAGGCATGACAGGATTCTTCACAAGATGGTGGCCTCTGCCAGGGACTAGACTGAAATATATTTCAATTAGGCTATTTTTGGAATCCTCAGACACACATAGACTTCTTAGGCAAGAAATAGTCCCTGCCCATGGTTGTTTGTTTGAATGGTGACCAAAAGTTTTGAGAAGAACCTTGACAAAGGACAGACCTTAATTAAACATGCAGATTTTTTTTGAATTGTTGGTGTGAATTTATCTTCTCTTAGAAGAAAGACACTTCAAATAATCAGTATGCATTGTGTTCAGGATCTAATTTCACCAATGTCAGCATGCAATACATTTTAAAAGTAATTCACCTTACAATGTGTTTTTCCTATTACATTCATATGGCAGAAATTATTGCAAATAATAGCCTAGGAAGCTGGGATCATCATTTTATCAGCTAATGGGTTTGACTGAATAGTTGACAGTGAAGGTTATTACTATTGAAGAGAGAAAGAGAATCCCACACTATTTCAAAAATAAACATTTGATGTCTTTCTTCAACTGTCCCTCTGCCCCTCTCTAGTCTCACACATTCCCTTAGTTCCTCAAGCCTGTCAGTTTATAGCTACCTGAACATGACTTCCTATTTTACCTCCATGGTTTGCATGTACCTCTCTTGTCTTCCATATATTTTCATATAACCTTCAAAACCAGAATAATCACCTCCCAAGTGTGATCATTACTTATTTTTAGTTTCCTTAGCTATTGCAGTTTTAGTCTATACTATGCTGTAATTTCTTTCAGACTAAAATGTTTCTTTGGATTTGATCTCAAGTTGTTTTATGTGTGTATGTTTTAGCCACCAATTAGATTTTACATTCTCTGGAGAGCTTAAGGGCTATGCCTTCTATTTATTTAGCATCCAGGATAAGAACACATTAAAATGAAATAAATACTTACCTGTGATACATCCCAACCAGCCTTATGCATTTGACAGTGATGCCAAGAAACATTTTATTAAACAGGCATCAAATACATTTCAAATAGTTAAAGATGTAATGTGAGCAACCAATCTCTCCCTCAGAGAACTTCCATCCAGGAATTTATTAAAGCTTTCTTATATATCTTTAAGTAGTTGCCTTTATCAAATCTCAGGTTAATAATTTCTTCACTAATAGATGAAGAGTCTGTCCTAAAATATAAGGTCAGTTCAGCCTACTCATTACCAGTTTATTCTTCAACAGGTTTAATTACCCAACAAATATTTGTTGAGCACATACTGTATGAAAAACATGTAGTAGACACTTTGAAAGGACCTTAAGTTTACATTCTATTTGGGAAACCAAGACACGCAAAGTAAAATTAAAACAAAAGAGAGAACAGAAAGTTGTCTTTGTTTAAGTTCTGAATAAGTGACACAGACAACATGGTGCTAGGTTGGAGGAGTAAGAGAGGAGAAAGAAGTGAAGGAGTAGCCAGTGAACTCTTTCTGATGCTGTTATGATATAAATATGGTCTAAAAGGATGAACAAAAGAATGGCCAAAGATACAGATGTAAGACTGTACATGTGTTGTTTGCGTGATGATGGGTGTTTAGTCCAGCTGTGTGAAAGTTGCATGAAGAGTTTTTAAAATACCACAAGACATCATTATTATTGTTGTTTTAAATAACATTAATTTAGATGTCCCCCTTCTGGTCCTCTTCATTCTTTCTTGCATTTCTGGGGTTATTTTCACTCCTACCAGCTGGGATTATTTTTACCTCTATCTGAAGAATTCCCATTATTATTTATTTTAGTGCAGATCTGTAAATTCCCTAGGTTTCAATTTTAATGAAAATGTCTCTATTCATTAACGAAGAATATTTTTGCTGGGTATAGAATTCTAAGTTCGCAGTAATTTTTCTACCTCTTTAAAGATGCCATTCCATTGTTTTCTGTCTTCCATTATTTCGTTTAAAAGTTAGCTTAAGTCTTACTGTTGCTCATTTGAAGATAGTGTGCCTTTTTTTTTTTTTTTACCCCTGGCTTATTTTAAGATTTTCCTATTTGCCTTTAGTTTTAGTGATTTGGCTAGATGTGGTTTTCTTTGTATTTATCCTGCTTTGGATTCATAGTGCTTCTTGAATCTGTGGCTTATTGTCCTCTTTTAGTTTGGGGAAATGCTTATCTACTGTCTCTTAAATATGGCTCCTGTCACATTATTTCTCTCCACTTCTTTAGGTCTTCAAAGACAATCATATTAGATCTTTTCATCATGTCCCATATGTTTCTTATACTCTTTTCTCTATAATCCATATTTTTTCTCTTCTTCAATCTGGATATCTTCTACTGACCTATCTTCCAGTTCACTAATCTCTTCTGCTTTGTCTAATAAGTTTTATACCCATCTACTGGTGTTTCAGTTTACCAAAGAGCTGCCAATGCAATATACCAGAAATGTGTTGGCTTTTATAAAGGGAAATTATTGGGGGTAAAAGCTTACAATTCTGAGGCCAACAGAGATGCTTTCTCACCAAAGGTCAGCTTCTGACAGATCTTGGAGTCCTGCCATCTTCGTGAAGTCTTCTTTCTCTCACATAGCATGGTCAATATGGGAGCTTCCGTTCTGTGTGTCGCATATAAGACCCCAGCTTCCTTTCTGTGTTGATATAAGACCCCAGCAAGAGGGTGGAGACCCAACCTGAGTCACACCTCACTGATGTAGTCCAACCAAAGGTCCTAAAGTGATCTAATCAAGTAATCTAAGTAAAGGTCCCTTAACTGAAACTAATACAAAGAGCCCCACACCCACAGGAATGAATTAATTCAAGAACACAATCTTTTTTGGGATTCATAAAATTCAAACTGTCACACTCCATCCTCTGAATTCTAAAAAGACACGTTCTTTCCAGATGCAAAATACATTCATTACATCACAGTATTTCAAAAAGGCTTAAATCATTTCAGGAGCAATGCTAAGTACAAAGTCTCATAAAAATCAGTTATGAACATGCAATTTGTTTTGGATCAAAGTTCCCCTCTAGTTGTAGACCTGTGAAACTTAGAAAAGAAGTTACCTGCTTCCAATTTACAAAGGAGGGCCAGTCATAGAATAAACATTTCCATTACTATATGGAGAAATTGAGAGAAAAACAGGGGTCACAGGTCTCAAACAATTCCAAAAACCTACAGGGCATACTCCATCAGATTTTAAAGTCTGAGTGTCATCTATAGGATGATGTCTTCTCTTTGGGGCTTGGAAAGGGAGTCCCACACCTTTCAAAGCCTCACCCAGCAGCCATCTTTTGGTTCTACTCTCATCAAGCATCTGGGTGGTGTCTAGTTCTAGGCCTCACCCTCTAAAACATTAGGGTGACAGCCACACTCTCCCCAATCTCTGACTTACAGGCCCATCCCTTCAGAACAGCAGGGTGGTGACCTAACTCTAATCTCTGGGGAATGTGCCCCACACTCTCTGTAGCCTGGGCAGTTGAATTTTCTGTGAAAAACTGGAAAGAAGGCCCACTCCCTTCAAGTGCTGGAGCTAACTCACCCTTCTGCATACATGGGCAGGGTCCCTCTCTTGGTCCAAAAATTGTCTTAATTCCAGACCTAAGCTTCCACAGTTTTTTCCTTTGAAGTGGCTTCTCCTTCAATTTCTCCCTTTCCTGTACCTTTTAGTCCAGGCTGGCAATGGTTTTATTCACACAAATCTCACAAAAAACCTGTTGGTTTTGCATGTAGTTCACAGGGGTCCCAACCATCAGACAATACGACTTTCCACAAATCCTTTCTGATAACTGCATTTCCAATCCTGACTTGCAAATAAATGACTGCCTAGTTCCAAGTTCAGGTAAGTCCTGACATGGGGTACTGTCCTCTGGGGACTCACTTTCTGGAAGCTTAGAATTTCCCAAACAATCAACTTCTGGTTTCTTTGTGCCCAGCTCAGTCCTCAGCTTATCTCTTTCCTCTCACATTTTGCTATAAGCTGCAAGGAGAAGCCAAGCTGCATTTTCCCAATTTAGTTTGGAAATCTTCTCAGCTAAATATCCAAGCTCATCACTTTCAAATTCTGCCTTCCATCTAACATCAGGAGTCAATTTTGCCAAATTCTCTGCCACTTTAAAGCAAGGACCAGCTTACTTCCAGTCACCATGTCTGTCTAAGTCCTCATCAGAAGTATCTTTAGTGTCCATATTTTTACCAACAGTCTCTTCAAATTATTCTAGGCCTTTTCTATCAAGCTTTTCACAATTCCTCCAGAACTACCCCTTACCCATTTATAAAACCATTCCAACATTTTTGGTACTTACAGAAAGCATAAACCCCACTTCTAGTACCAATTTCTGCTTCAGTTTTTCAAAGAGCTGCCAATGCAATATACCAGAAATGTGTTGGCTTTTATAAAGGGAATTTATTTGGGGTAAAAGCTTACAGTTCTGAGGGTGTGAACTGTCCACATCAAGACACTATCAGAGATGCTTTCTCACCAAAGGTCAGTTGCTGGCAGATCCTGTAGTCCTGCCACACGGCAAGACAAGTTGGAGGCTGACCTCTGCCACTCCTGAAGTCTTCTCTCTCACATTGCAGGGTCAAAATGGCAGCTTCCTTTCTCTGTGTCTCTGTGCTTCCAGTTCTCAGTTGATATAAGACCCCAGCAAGAGGGCACAGACCAAACCTGGGTCACACCTCACTGATGTAGTCCAATCAAAGGCCCTAAAGTGATCTAATCAAGTGATCCAATCAAAGACCCCTTAATTGAATCTAATGCAACCAAAGGGCCCCACACCTACAGGAGTGGATTAGTTCAAGAATATAATCTTTTCTAGGATTCACAAAATTCAAATTGTCACAACTGGATTCTTAATCTCAGTTATTATATTTTTCAATTCTGTGATTTCCAATTCGTTCTTTTTTTTATTGATCCAATTCCCTGGTGGAATTCAACATCTTTTCATCTATTTCCTTAAACATATTAATAACAGTTAATATTAAAACCAGTGACTGAATAACTCCACCATGTTTGTCACTCAGGTTTATTTCCTTTTTTTTTTTTAAGGATTTATTTATTTATTAACCACCCCCCCCCTCCCGCCATTGTTTTGTGCTCGCTGTCTGCTCTCTGTGTGTGCTTCTGTGTCTGCTTGTCTTCTCTTTAGGCAGCACTGGGAACCAATCCTGGGACCTTCCAGAGTAGGAGAGAGGCGCTAAATCTCTTGTACCACCTCAGCTCCCTGGTCTGCTGCATCTCTTACTGTCTCTCCTCTGTGTCTCTTTTTGTTGTGTCATCTTGCTGCACCAGCTCTCTGCTTGGGCCAGCACTCCATGTGGGCCAACTCTCCACTCAGGCCAGCTCACCATGCGGGCCAGCTTGCCTTTCATCAGGAGGCCCCAGGAATCGAACCCTGGACCTCCTATATGGTAGATGGGAGCCCAATCTCTTGAGCCACATCCATTTTCCCTTAGGTTTATTTCTATGGTCTGTTTTGTCTCTTGATTTTCAGTCATTTAGTCCTTTATCCTGGTATTCTTGATATTTTTTATTGAATGCCAGACTTTACATATGAAAATTATAATACTCCAGATGATGTTATTATCCTCCACAGAATTGTTCCTCTTCTTTTGGCAGTGAAATAGACTTCAGGCAGATCGCCTTAATCCAGGTAAAGCTGAATTGTCCCTACTTCTAGAGAATAGCCCTTCCCAGGGACTCAGCTAAAAACCTTATTTGTTTATTAGAGTCTTTTCTCCTTGATGGATCTTGAACTCCAATTTAGGTCTCCCCAAGATCATGAAACTCTGCTCAGGCTTTTAGCCTCTTAGTAGCTTCATTTTTATTGATTTCTTGGTGCTTCTCCCTAAACATGTGCAGCTTAGGAGTTATCAAATGTCAAGTTAGGCTAACTTCTCTGCTAGTCCTTTTTTTCCTTTTTTTTATTTTTAGGAGGCACCTTGTACGTGTGAAGCACATGCTCAAACACTGAGATACACCCACTATCCTCTACTATTCCCTTTTATTGACAATTTTAGGATCCTGAAGTCCTGGTTACCTTGGTTGCTCTCTGATGTCTCTGAAAAGCTGAATTTTGCATTTTAAACAGATTTTATAGATGTTATCAATAGAAGATTTAATCATAACCAGAAGTAGAAGTAACGTTTCCAATTTAGAAATAGTAAAAAACTCTTAGTCCTCTTAATCGATTAAAGTCTTTCCAATGTAAAATAAAACAAGACACACACACACACACAAACACAAAAAATGTATAAATAAATGAATTTTTATAGGACAAATATCATTGAAATTGAATGACTGTTTTAGTTTGTTAAAAGCTGCCAGTGCAATTTACCAGAAATAGGTTGGCTTTTGTAATAGGAATTTATTAGGTTAAAAGCTTACAGTTCTGAGGCTGTGAAAATGTCCAAATCAAGGCATCATCAGAGATGCTGTCTTACCAAATGTTGGCTGCTGGTGATCCTGGACTCCTTCTACGTGGCAAGACACAATGGCAGCTCTATGGTTTGGGTCTCTTCTCCAGGCTTATTTTCTCCCTGAGTTCAGCTGTGGATGACCAGGCACTACGACTTGTCTATCATCTCTTCTCTGGGCCTTGTCTCTTTCAGCCTCTTGGGAGCCTCTTTCTGTGCCTCTGTGGCCTTCAGGATCTCTCTCTCAGCCTCTCAGGGTTTCTCTGTCTCTGCTGATTTTTCTCTGTATATCTCTGCTTTCAATCCTCCATTTATAAAGGAGTCCAGCAAGAGGGCCAAGACCTACCCTGGGCCAAGCCTCACTGAAGTAATCCAATCAAAGGCCTCCAACAGAAGTGATCCAATCAAGAGTTCCCACCCACAAAAGGTTTACATGCACAGGAATTGATTCACTTTAAAAACATGATTTTCCGAGGTCCATAAAAGACTAGAACCAGCACAATGACTTAGGTCAAGAAATAAAACTTTGTCTCTCACCCTGGAATCACCTTCCATGTGTCCAATTTGAATAATAATCCCCTCACTCTTCCTATAAGTAACCATTATCTTGACTTCTATAGTAATCACCCCCTTGCATTTTTGTAATTGTCATTCAAATGTGCATCCCTAGACACTATAGTTTAGTCTTGGCCATTTTTAAAATGTTGTTGTTGTTTTTTTAATCTCCTTTAAGCCATGGGTTCCCCTCCATCCCTTTCTTTTTTCTTACAACATATTGGGTTATTTGACCTGGAGAGTTTCCCATGGCCTGAGTTTCGCTGATTGCATATGGTCAGTTTAACATGTTCCTCTGTCCTCTGTATTTCCTGAAAATTGACTGCTGGATCCAGAGATTAGATCAGACTCAAGTTCCATCCCTTTCCAAAGTGTCTGGCAAGGCTATAGGAGGTGCATAACGTTTAGTGTCTCTTTTTTGGGATTGGTGTCTGGCAAAACAATAAAAGGCACATAATGTCTGGTTATCTCATTTGATCTTAGTGGCTATTGATGCTTAATGTTTATATTTTATTTTTTTATTTATTGGAGCTGCAAAATGGTGATATTCTAATTCTTTATTTTCTTTTTCATTTTTTTAGTTGGAAAACTATTATAAAGAGGCACTTTCCCATATCTATTATTTAGTTATCTAATGAAACAGTTCATATAGGAAAGACAGGATAAGTGTTTGAGTCTTTCCTTTAATTAGCAGATTTCAAGAGAATGAATTAGTTTCCTATTATCCTCTGAAGGTGACGATTTTCTCTTTTAAAATATCTCATTCTGAACTCACAGGTTTAAATATATTTGATAGTTTTTAGTTTAATGAAATTATTAGTATTGTTGAAGCTCAAATGTTCTCTTCTTTGCCAATTGGAAGCCTTTTCAAATTGGTGCCTCACTTCAAATCCTAGTAGTCTGATAACTTCCTTGTTATCTAGTGTGACAAAAGATTTTGTTGCCATTTTGTATATTCCTTGTCCAAGACCTGGAATCACTATTTCTCCAAGATACCCTGTTCTCTTTAAATGAGAAATGGTACTTCAAGATAATATTCTGGGTTTTGGGGATATTCGTTGCTACTGGATTGGTTATTATTTCTAAATATTTTCAAAGGACCGAAAAAGGTAATAATCACACACACAGAGGCAAATACATTTAAATGTGAAGTACTTCACGTATTAGTCAGGTTGTCTAGGGAAACAGAACTGACAGGAGAGATTTGTAAATATTAGAAATCCTATAAAATTGTTTCACATGATTATGGGGATGCTCAAGTCCAAATTCCTGCCAGCCAGGAACTCCATTGAAGGCCCTTGATGGATTTCCCAGGAGAAACTGGCTGGCTGAAGTAGAGATAGAAATTTTCTCTTCTGACTGCTGAAATAATCACTTCTCCTTTTAAGGCCTTCGACTGACTGGATGAGACGTCTCTCATTGCTGAAGGCAATCTCCTCGGTTGATTACAGATGCAATTAGCCATGGATGCAATCAACTTGCTGATGATTTAAGTCCACAAATGTCCTCAAAGTAATAATTAGGCCGGCGTTTCCTTGACCAAACAACTGGGCACAATTCCCAGGCCTAGTTGACACATGAACCTAACCATTACGCCTCATGATTCTGATATTGATACTTCCAATTCAAATTCAACTTTACAGAGCTTTTACTTAATCTCTTCTCTATTCCATCTATATCTCCTTTCTTATAAACCAAGAAACCTCATTTTCAAAGACATAGTATTATAGAATAAGAGTATTATAGAATAACAATACTCCCTAATTACTCATTTGTTTTTATATCATATTACATACAAAACCATCTCAGAATAACAATTCTAATACTACCACCAAAATAAGTAATAAAACATTTTTAAATTTTGCATAAGCTCTTCCTCCAGATTTTGTAGTTGTACTACATCTATATTATCAGAGCATATAACCTTTTAACTCTCATTTAGTCTTAGGACCAGCAAGTGTATTTCATGCTCATCCCCAGTCCTTCTGTTGATGTCTCTGGTCATTTAGGTTGTCTGATACTCAATCTCTATTAGATTTCTCAAGAAGGGCTCATGGGAACAATATTCCTTGAATTTCACATGTTGATAATAGTTCATATATGTCCTTTATATTTGGCTAACTCCTTCTTTCCTTAGGTATCTTTAAGATCTTTCTTAATTTTCTGATGATAATCTACAAAAGTAAGTCTGATGAAAATCTAATTTTTCTTCCTTTATAAGCCATATATTATTCTTTTCTAGAGGCCCAAATAATTTTTTCTTTTTCTATAAAATCCAACGATTTTATGAGACTTGGTTATGCTGGATATGCAGTGTACTCTATGCGTGTGTCACTTTGAATCCTTTTTTTTCCTCAGAAATATTTTCCTGAATTATAGTTTTAGTATTTGTTCTGTTTCTTTGCATTTGTTTTTCTTCTTTAGGGACTTCTATTATATGTATATTGGATCTTTGTCAATCTATATTTTTCAGTGTCTCTCAAATTCTTTTTTGCCTATTTTTTAATTTAAAATTTTCTAAAAAATTTTTTTTTCTTCTTTTTCACCTATTTCTCTTCAGATACTTCTGTCATATTTATTTGCTCTTATTTTCTTTCTGGCTTACTCTTTATTTCTGAAATCATTTTTTCTTTA
Source organism: Chaetophractus vellerosus (assembly GCA_004027955.1). Classification (NCBI taxonomy): domain Eukaryota; kingdom Metazoa; phylum Chordata; class Mammalia; order Cingulata; family Chlamyphoridae; genus Chaetophractus; species Chaetophractus vellerosus. The sequence goes on along the minus strand of PVKH010010713.1, from coordinate 872 downwards.
TTGCTAATTATTTTCTGAGTTCTATCACTTCATTTCTGAGTTTCTAATTCTTATTTCTGTTGTTATTTTATGTCTTGCATAATTTTCTTAATGGATTTTAGCTCAGTTGGAAATAAGTTACAGGTTTGTTCCATTTGTGGATATGTCTTCCTGGGGAGATTTTCATTGTCTATAGGGATGTTATTCAGCTTCCTGGTCCTTCTCTCTCTCTCTCTCTCTCCATATTCTTCTTTAAATAACTGTTATAAGATTTGACCTGTATATATTTTTCTGTTGTTTCTTTTCTTGTGAAATTAATTTTCCTAAACTTTTAGAAAAAGCAGCATTCAATAAAGCTTTTCTTTCATCACATAGCTTTCTCTATTGATTTTGGGTCGTATTAAAAAACAAGACAGTTTGCTTCATGATATTTCATCACTTTGGTCTGGAGCTTTTCTTTCCTTTATCTCTATTGTCCATGTTCTGCTCAAGTTTTATTCCTCTCCAAACAGTTTTTCCTCAACATGAGATTGTCCTACAAGGGAGATCTGGCAGGTCAGTTTTGAGGCTTCATAGGAGCTCGACTGCTTGCTCCAGTCCCATGGGACCTTTACACTGTGAGCCTGGTATTGGTATTTGTCAGAACTTCACCCAGCTCAGCTGCTGTTGTCAAATTGGCCTGCCCTCTTTCCAGTGAATGCCTGTTGGTTATTTTGGGGTCCTCTTCTTCTCAGGCCCATCAAATGCTATTCCACTGTTTCCTTCTTTTTTCTTCCACATAGGCACTGATACCATGCAGGTCTCGTAGCTGTTGGTGATTTGTCCCCACCCACTTGTATTTTGGGGTTTTGGGGGATACTTTAGCACCTAATTTTGTTATAAATGTTGTTCAT
>PVKH010010712.1:0-18091 GCA_004027955.1 Chaetophractus vellerosus | reverse complement strand
TGCTTCTCAAATCTGCTTCTCCAAATCTCTGCAACTCAAATCTGCTGCCTGGCCTTTATCCTTGAGACCACACCCACCGAAGGGCGGGGCCCAACGCCCTCCTGACTTCGCCCAGTTAATGCCCTTATCATAAACCAATCATGCCCAGATGAACAGATCAGTTTACAAGCATGATCCAATTTATATTTTTGGAATTCATAATTACGTAAAAATGTCAAACCATTACAAGGGGGAAAATCTCTAAATGGCTGTCATGGTTTGGAGTTGTATATACCCCAGAAAAATATGTTATTAAACTTAATCCATTCCTGTGGATGTGAACCCATAGTAAGTAGGACCTTTTGATGAGGCTACTTCAGTTATGGTGTGACCCACCTCCATCAATCCTGTTACAGGAGTCCTTTACAAGCAGAATGCAATTCAGACACAGAGAGAGGGAAAGCCACAGGGAGCAGCCAGAAGTGGAAATTCAATGGAACCTGGAAGAGAATGGAGAGGCCAGGAGAGGCTCCCATGTGTATAGCCATGGTACTAAAGAGTTAGGGACCAAGGATCGCTGGCAGTCAGCCCCAGAACACCAGACTGGGAAGAAAGCATCGCTTTCATGATGCCTTGATTTGGACTTTCTTTTAGCCTCAAAGCCTTTAGATAATAAATTTCCATTGTTTAAGCTGACCTGTTTCATGGTATTAGCTCGAGCAGCCAAGGAAACTAAAGTAATGCCCAATAGTAGGAAATCATAAAGATTTATTACATGAGGAAAACTATGCAATCATTAAAAATACTTTTGTAAAAGAATAATCATTGATGTGGAAAAGAGCTTCACAATATATTAAGCCTAAAAAAGCAGTTTAAGGAATAGCATAAATGATATCCCATTTATTTTGAGAAAATAGTATATGTACATGTTTATTCTTAATATAATAACAATAGTTATGTATGGGTGGTGGTTTAAGGGTGATTTTAATTTTAAACCTTTTGTTTATCTAAATTTTCTACAATAAACACAGCTTATTTTTAATAAGCAAAATTTACTCAAGAAATATTAAGGAAAATAGGATAACATTTAAAAATAATTCTAAATTAAGAATCTAAAAATACAATTGATTTAAAATAATTTAAATATTTAAAAGATATGCAAACAAAACACAACATGAAGGGATTGGAAATGTAATTTTTAAGATATTTTAAATCAGAGAGTGTAAGCTACAATGTGAACTATGGTCCATGTTCAACAGCAATGCCCCGGGATGTGTTTGTCAATTGCAATGAATCTGCCACACTAATGAAGGATGTTGTTTATGTGGGAGGGTGTGGGAGGTGTGGGGAGCAGGGCATATGGGAATCCCTATTTTTTGTGTAACATTTGTGCAATCTAAGTATCCTTAGAAAAATAAAAAATACATATTAAAAAATATTTTAGGGAACCAGCTGTAGCTCAATTGGTTGGGCTCTGGTTTACCACATGGGAAGCCCCGGGTTCGGTTCCCCGGGCCTCTTCGAGCAGGCAGACCACCTCGAGAAGGCAAGCCGCCACAAGCAGGGCAAGCAGCCGCGAGCAGGCAAGCCGCCGCGCAGTGAGCTGACTTGGCGGGATGCCGCAGCAGGGAGAGACAAGCAGACACAGAAGAATGCAAAAAGCAAAATGAACACAGCAAGAACAAGCAGCAAGGGGGGGATATATAAATAAATAAAAAATAAATCTTTAAAAAAATATTTTAAATCAAGAAAAATAAAACGATTACCACCAGGATGTCAATAAACAATCATTTATTGAGCACCTAGAGAATGATGCTGTGCTAGGTGCTTTAACTACAATTAACTAATATCAGTGTAATGGGTATTCTTTTATTTAGATGAATCAGTGGATGAAAGCAGGGGGAGGCAGAAACATCTGGTAATGGCAAATTTGTCTTTATTGCAGCCCCTAGATAGGACATTCCACCCCTCTTTGAGGAACTCTTCCTCACAGCCAAGTAATGGGTTAAACTACTCCTACCATTCTCCTGGAATCAAGAGCAATACATTCAATGGTTCCTCAGGCTCCAATCCACCCTAATAGTGTTTCTGTCCCTGGCTAGTAGCCAAGGGATGAATATATTTCATCTAGATTCACTTACCTTTGGATATCTGGCCCTAGAATTCTGAATGCAATGCACCAACCCATGTGGTTTGCCCTTCGATCCAGGTTAACAATAAGCTGTTCAACAAACAGTTTGAGGTAAAAATAAAAAAGCCCTGATTGATAGTGTTTACCTTCCATTGTGGTGAAACTATTCCCACTGTGGTCAATTTCAAGTCACTAACGTGATATAACTGAAAATGGGATGGTTCTTTTTTTTTTTAAATAAAATTTTATTGAAGTATATCATTCATACATGAACGCACATAAACAATAAGTATATAGTAAAATTTGTGAGCTTACAAAACAAACATGCATATTATCATACAAGGCTCCGACACATCTCCCCACTACCAACACGTTGCATTATTGTGAAACATTTGTTACAAATTATGAAAGAGCACTGTCAAAATATTACCTACTAACTATAGCCCATATCTTAAATTTGATGTACTTTCCCCCATCCCACCCAATTATTAACATCCTATATTAGTATTATATATTTGTTATCGTTCATGAGAAAATGTTCTCATATTTGTCCTGTTAACCGCAATCCATCATTCACCACTGGATTCCCTGTGTTATAAGTCCCATGCTTTGTAAAATCCATTCAAAGTGCACACTCAATGGCTCTCATTTTCATCACAGAGTTGTGCTGTCATCACCTCAGCCAATTTTAGAACGTTTTCATTACTCCAAAAGGAAAAAAATCTATGGGATGGTTCTTAACAAGTCAGTGGGAGCTGGCTGCAGTACACCACTGCTTTAAATTCTTCTGACATTTTCTTTAATTTGGGACTGGCTTGGACATATATATATCCCACTCCTTCCTCTTTGTTCCATCTTTTGATTTCCTCAGCTTCACAGATGAATGACTATAACAGATTCAGGATATTCTTGTTAATTCTGAAGTATTCTGGATTCTCAGGCTCCAAAGTTTTTGCTTGTTCCCTAAGACTTATACTATTAAGCAAATGGATCTCGCTTTATCTCTTTATTTTTCTCTCTTTAAATTTATTTTGTATATTGAGGTATTACTTACACTTTACATGGAGTCAAGTGCACAAGTCTTAAGTGCACAGTTCAGCGAATTTTTACAAATATATATACCCATGTAATATCCATACAGTTCATACCAACATACCAGAAACTCCATTGTGCTCCCTCTCAGTCAACCCCATTAACAAAGGTAGCTATTCTGATATCTATTACCATAGGTTAGTTTTGCCTGTTCTTGAGCATAGTGCAAATAGACTCATGCATATGTATTCTTTTTTTTCTGGCTTCTTTTGCTTAACACCATGTCTATTAAAGATATTCAGCCATGTTGTTGAATGTAGAAATATTTTATTCTTTTTCATCTTAGTATAGCATTCCAATGTGTAAATATACCACGATGTATTTATCCATTATAAAGTTGATGAACATTTGGATCAGTTTCTGTTTTGGACTCTTGTGAATAAAGCTGCAGTGAGCATTCCTGTATGTGTCTTCTGTTCAATATAACCACTCATTTCTGTTGGATATATTCCCAGGAATGGAATTGCTAATGGCTAAAATCTAATGCGTGATTAGCTAATACATTGAATGAAACCTCCAATATTCCCATGGGGAAGGGATATTGAATCATGCCAGACCTGAGCCATCTCTGTTCCTGAGGTCTGCATTACCACCTCAGTACACTGTCCCTACTGATCATGCTTGCCATGGTGCCAGCTGCCGCTGCAGTGTCTTGCATGTAGCAGTTGAGCCCTGACATGTGGCTAACAGTAGGGCCTGTGAGGGCAGTAGGCCAGGAGAGAGGTACGTGAGGTGGCACAAGTACTAGACCGAATGGCATGAGACCTGGGTCATTGTCAGGCTAGTTGTAACCAGGCTGTGTGGCCTTTGGCAGGTCACTCAACCTCTCTAGATCTCAGCTCCTTCACCTTTGAAATAAAGAGAAAAATTTGACTGTTTTTAAGGTTGCTTCTCTTTGAATGTCCTGTGCTTCTTAATAAAAGAATTTCATTGTCCAGACTCTTGTTTCAGGCCAAGGGTTGGAATACATTTTTACTTCAGAACATGTGAGGAAAACAGGATCTCACTGGAGTTGACACATTCACAAAATACATACCTTGGGTATCTCTCTGAGCTGGGGCAAAAGTGGAACCAAACAGGGAGCACAGTCAGGGGAGGACCAGTTGTATGGAATGTGTACTTATGGACTTTCCTACACTATTAGCATCAATAAATAGGCATTGCTCTGCCTGTCCAACATCTCAGCGGAAGTGCTCATATAACCTTGATGCATTTCAATCATCCATTATTTGGAACGAAGAGGCTAACGGCCCACATTTCAGAAATCTCTCAAGCTCCTATGACAGGTAGATATTGTTAAAGGGTTAGGAGAATGTCCCTGTGCTCTCAAATAAAAATAGCTTGAAAATTCATCAAGGCCACAAGAGCCATTCAAGAGTGATGACAGATGGAATGTTTGTGCCTGTAGGAACGGGGATGAAAAATGATTCTCTTCTGACTTGGGCTCTGTTCATTGGAGATGATCATTCCAAATCCAACACAAAGGAAATAGCAAGGCCTTGGAAACTTTCCAGGGCTTGAGTTTGGAAAAGAAAGGAGCTAGGTTAGGTTTGCCTTTTACTCTCTGTGTACACCTTTCCTTTCTCACTGCCAATCCTCCTCCCATGCCCTATGCCCACACTTGGTCTATCAGCCACTATATTTTGATGAACGTGGGATAAGGAGAAAAGAAATAAGGTGTCAGGGAAAGAACATAAAAATGAAAAAAAGGCAAAAAGGAGACTGCCCTGGAAATGGCAGAGTGGCCTTTTTGGAAACCTGCTATACATTTGGTGAGACTTTACTCTAGAATAATCTTTATGCCAAAGGTACCAGGAAATCTTCTTGGTGCATTGTCATGTTATGATCAATGTATAAAATTTATTTTAGCTATATAGTGTTAAGTGATGTCTGTCAGGCATATATAATTTACCATGAGCAAGAGTTCATGGTAAAGTATACCATTAAGCAGAAGCCATGGATAGATGGAGAGGTTCCTGAAACATCAGAGAATTTTGCCTCATGATTTTATTAGATGCATGGGCAGGGCAGAGGTCAATTCTTGAACAGTGATGGGTGCTGAAAGGGGACCACATGATTTGTGTCATCAATGTTTTCAAAGACACAGAGAAACATTGTTATACTGGACTTGTGATTGCTGACTTGTTTCATGCTATTTTGAGTATTTTAATCTCTTCAAGTGTGCTTTCCCAAATTCCTGCATCCAAAATATGTCACATAAGCACATATACACACAAACACACATGCACACACAAGCAAATTGAGACACTGCTTCAGGACTGCATTGTTTTTATATGCTTCTATGTACAATAATTGGTATAAAAAGTTTTAAGACCTATGTTCTTTTATGGTTTTTCAAATAAGTCTTATACCATATTTTTGGAATATCTTTGTATTGAATGTCCATACTACACATGAAGCACTTTTCAGTGATTTTAATTGGTTTGCTATAACAACGGCAACTATATGTCCCAGATTTTCTAAGATGATCCTGATTTCAAGGGCCAGTTGGGCTTTATAAGTACACAAGTAGTCAAAGCATGTGCCCTAATTTTTAGTTCAGAAAACATGAGCATTGTATCTACTTTATTCTTCAGCTACTCAGAAGATCTGGGGAGAGGGCTCTGAGTAATACATTGATCCGCTTTTCTAGCTGCGGACCAGGAATAGGTCTCTCTCCTCCTGACACCTAGTCATCCCATGCCACATCTTTTTGTTTTTACCCCTCCCTGTCATCTGTCTTCCTACACCCTCACCCTGCATAGTAAGGGCAGCTAGGGGGTATGTAAAGGATACTGGCAGAGGAGGGGTTCGTTACCAGGGTTTTACCTTTTACAACATTTTGTTTAAAGTTGGGATTGAAAATTGAAGGTATATGGTGCAAACCCTCTTTCCACCTTAACACTGCTGGATTTTTTTTTGTTTGTTTGTTTGAGCAATTTTGAAGAGTAGCTGGATTTTTGGAGGAAGGGGGCTAGTGGTGATTAGAATTTTGACAGCAAGAACAGTCAGAAATTAATTAAATTTGTAGCCTTAATTCCAAAGGTTTGATGTAGGAAAACATCAGAAACTGAGCAGGATGAAGGAGTTGGGGAGGGTACTTATTGCTTGATGGCCAAGTTAAGATTTGCAAAGAACAAAACTACTGCTTAGTTCTCTGTTTTGCATCAAAGTAAACTATCCACTTTGGTTATTTTTACTTAGAGTGCTGGTTTCTCAGGCAGAGACTGAAGAAAATATTATGTCGCATTATGGTTGTAGATATTTGGGTAGACCTCATTTGATTAGGAAGATTCTTTGGTAAGGATATGTGTGCCACAGGACCTAGGAAAAGTGCAACAGCTGGACCTCAGGAAAACCAGGAATTATGATAGAGCTGGTCGTTATAGAGACTGCAGGAGGAAAGCATTTCCAAATCTTGGGTAATTCTGGAAGCTTCTGGAGTGAAGGTCTTTATTCCAATTCTCTGTTATTTGTGTGACTAAGCTAATTCATGGAGGCCTGCTTTATTCTGGTTTCCCTTTGGCTTATTTTTCACTACTTCAAAGCTTCTCAGTTTCATTTTCATTTCTCTTCTTCCTTTTTTACTTTCTTTCCCTTTTTTAATTAAAAAAAAGTTAATTTGGACTTTCTGGAATGATAAATACATTTCTGTTATTTGGAACACTATACATTCTTTAACAGCTTTGTTTATAGACAAGCCACTGTTTTAGTTTGCTAAAGGCTGCCATTGCAATATGCCAAAAATTTGTTGGCTTTTATGATAGGGATTTATTAGGTTAAAACTTATAATTCTGAGTTAGTGAAAGTGTCCAAATTAAGGCGTCATAGAAAGATGCTTTCTCTTCAAGCTGCAGCTGTGGGTGATCAGGCATATGGTGGCATACACTTGTCTCTCCCCTTTCCTCTGGGCCTCATTGCTTTCACCTTCAGGTTCCTCTGTCTGTGACTATTCTTGCTCCTGGGTTTGTTGATTTCAATTTCTGGAGGCTTACCTCTATGTCTGCAGCTTTTTTCAGTGTCTGTGGCTTTCCCCCCTCCATTTATAAAGGACTCTAGTAATGGGATTAAGACCCACCCTGAGTCATGCAATCTAATCAGAGGAGCTTAACTGAAGTAATTTAGTCAAAAAGTCCCACCTACAATAGGTTTGGATTAGCTTTAAGAACAGGATTTTCTGGGGTCCATGAAAGCTTCAAATTGCCACATTTACACACCATAAATTGTACAATTCAATGAATTTTGAGTATATTTACAGAGTTGTACAACTGTCACCATAATCTAAAATTTTAGATTTCCATCACCCAAAAGAGAAACCTTATACCCATTAGCATCATTTCCCATCCCACTCTTTTTCCAAGCCCCTGCCAACCCTAATTTTGTTTTCTATATATTTGCCTAATTTAGACATTTCATGCTAATATGTGTTCCTTTGCATTTGGCTTATTTCACCTAGCACAATGCTTTTGAGATTCATCCATATCGTAGAATATGTCACTACTTCATTTTTTTTTATTGCTTACAATATTCCATTGTGTGGATATACCAAATTTTGTTTATCCATTCATCACTTAATGGACATTTGAGTTTTTTTTTTAAAGCTTTATTTATTTATTTCGCTCCCCCCTCATTGTTTTGCGCTCGCTGTCTGCTCTCTGTCTTTTCGTTGTGTATTCATCTTCTTTTTAGAAGGCACGGTGACTCGAACCCCAGTCCTCCCATGTGGGAGGGAGGTGCCCAATGGCTTGAGCCATGTCCACTCCCTGAGTTGTTTTTGATGCTATTATAAATGAAATTATTTTCTTAATTTTATTTTTGGCTTGTTAATTGCTAGTGTGAAGAAATATAATTTTTTAATATTGGTCTTATCTCTTGCACCCTTGTTGAAGTTTTTTTTAAAAGCCACTTCTAGGGAGTGGATGTGGCTCAAGCAGCTAAGTGCCCACCTCCCACATGGGAGGTCCCAGGTTCAGTTCTGGTGCCTCCTAAAGAAGACAAAAAAAAACAATGAGCAGATGATGGTAGACAACAAGCAGACAATGAGCAGACAAGGAGCAGACAATTAGCAAAAACAAACCAGCAGGGAGCGGATGTGGCTCAAGCAGTTAAGATCCTGGGTTTGGTTCCTGGTGCCTCCTAAAGAAAAACAAGCAAGCAAACAATTCTAAATGTTTTAAAAGTGGATTTCTTGGATTTTCTGTATACAAGATCATGTCTTGTGTGAATAGAAATAGGTTGATGCCTTTTATTGTTCTCACAGTTTCTTCTTCCACCTATCAAAAAGTATGCCATCAGGCCTCATTATTCTGACTCAGTATCATAGCTTCTCTCATTGCTATCTTTTTGTATGCTCTGAATTTTTTAGTTTAAATTTGAGAAAGCAATAGAGATAGTGAAAAGGGAGAAAGATAGAGAGAATCTCTACAATGTACTGGGACAATAAGTGAGTGTGTTTGTGTTGGGGAGGTCCCAAAGAAATGAAAGACATAATTCCTGCAATTTTAGTTCCCTGTAGAAGAAAAGTTTAAATATATTACACAACTTGAGAACAAGTACAAAGTAACACATAGTCTTAAAACTGCAATGTAACACAGTATAATTGGCATACACATATTTTGAGAAAAACAAAATGATGATAGGTAATAAGTTCAACACTAGGCTACTGCCTGATTGTGTACCAAATGCTAGGTACTAAGTGTCTGTCCTGTATAATTGATGTGGAAGGAGACACAACTAAGAGAAACAAAAGCTCTGTAGGCTTAGTGCAAACAATTTATTTTCTATTTTTTCTCAGATGCCGATATGAAAGCCATAGTATTTTAAATTTTACTTTACAAAAAGTAGAAAAGTACACAGTTCATGAGATAAGACCATAGGTCAAATATAGTTGTTTCTTCTTCTTTTTTTAATGGTTAAGATGAAAAGAAATATATGCTAAGCTTTGCTTCGGTATTTGTTTATAGGAATCTACAAAAGGCTCCATACAAGAATGCATCCTCTTCATTAAAATAAGATTTCTTATAGGACAGAGATTGTACCTTTTAACTCACTAGCCAAAGTTTCCAGACTAATGTCGGCCATACAGCACGCCCTCAAAACGTGCTTGTAATAAATTTCATTGAAAGTTGCCCCGTTAGATACCTTTCCGGGCTCCAAGACTACGACTCCCAGAATATCATGCTCCCTTTGCATGCTCTGGGCTAAGGCAAGGAAGTCCCAGCACCCATCGCGCCAGATGGAGACTACAATTCCCACTACACTCACGGGCTCCGGAAACTTGTCAAACACTACTTGTTGTTATATCATCCGGGTCCCGACCAACCAACCTGGGCGCCTGCACCGAGTAGAGGCGGGCCGTTGGTAGCTCACACCAACCCGAGGCACTTCTGTTGTGGAGTGTGACCGGGGGAGGCGGGAACTCGGGGCCGGCGCCTTCTCCTCGCGTCTTGGGGTCGTGGCCTTGCTCCCGCTGTCCCTGGAAAGGCTTGGGACCCCTTCATGCGTGTGTGCGCGCGTGGGGCGTGAAGTGCTCGTGGGTCCGCTTCAGGTCGCGAGAGCAGAAGCGGGAACCATGGGCGGGACGGGCAGCACCCGCCGGGTCACCTTCGAGGCGGACGAGAATGAGAACATCACCGTGGTGAAGGGCATCCGGGTGAGTGAGAGTGGGAGGGGGAGGGCCAGCACTCGGACTCAGACTTCAAATTCGCGACCTTCCCTGGTCCTGCTCACCTTGGTTTCCCCGTCCTGGCTCCAGTGTTGCCCTGCCAGAAGTCGAGGTCTCGGGGAAGAAGCTTGGAGTTTCAAGACTTGGGACATCCATTCAGAGAATAGTTGCTGATTGTGTACCTTGTGCTAGGTACTATCCTGGAGGCAGGCGAGGGCGATGCCAGGTTGAATTAGACTTCCGTCGGCTCGCAGTGTACTCTTGACCTTACTAGTTGTGAGACTTTAGTTGCAACTCTTGCCTTCTGCACCCGTCTGTGAAATGGGGCATTTTACTCGTCCTGGGCTCTGGACCCAAACCTTGCTTTTCCACTATCCCTCATCACCTCCTTGAGTGAATCCGCTTTTTAAGGAACCCGTTATTGCCCTTTGTTATTTAGTGCTCTCCGTCTGATCCGACAGTTCAACACAAAACCACAAATACACACCACACACTTTTCGGTGTGTGATCTGGCGTCTCTCTCCTTAACTTTTACTTGATAACTCATCTTTCCCAGGCGCCTGGATTTTGGAATAGGCCCAGTTCTTCGGGACTAGTGCCTGCCAGCCTGCTTAGTTGCATAGGAGTGGATATCGATTTGCAGTTTTTCAGAGCACTAGAAGTAATCCAGTCACTTGTAGACCCAGACACTGGAGGGAATTTTTATGCCCCTTACATGTGCTTGATATATACACGAAAACTTGAGTTTTCTCTGGGATGTCAGTACTAACTTCATTAACACAGTCTGCTGCACCTGAATTTGGAGCCTAGCATTTTTGGAAGTATGATGCCTGACCGTAGTCAATAAAGCAATTTTGACTTAAAGTTTAATAATATTTTATATTCTCTCTGTTGTTGCACAACTAATTTAAGTAAGTTAAATGTGTAAATTATTTTTACCGCTTGTTACTAGGTAATAAAACCTTGTGAATATTTTAAAGTGTCTAAAAACTTTCTGTGGAAACTGTTACCTTGAAAAGGATTTATTAAAGTTTTCTTTATAGAAACTCAGGCTGTCGAACTCAATTTTTGGTCTGTGACCAGCATTCCTTTATATTACATTAACGATAATACCACATTTTGTAGTAAAATGTCTGAGGCTGCATTCTTCGCATTGTTGTGGTTTAGGTGATATTCCTTGGGGTAAAATAAAACATTTCTGTAAACCCTCAGTTTCATGCATAGGTTATTTAATTTTGCCTTTAGGCCTTGGGTGTTCCACACCAGAAGGTAAAAAGAATTAAAAGGCAAAATAAATTTTTAACATTGGTTAGAAAAATCTGTAAATCTATGTTCTCATGCTCTGGTACAAACACCGTGATGACTGCAAACCAAATTGAAAGAGAATTTGGCCACAGCTCAGACTTTCATATCAAATAGTAGATAAGGTTAAATAGTATAAATATGACAATAGGGATATGTACTAGATTAAAATGTAAAATTGTTTAACCACCCCCCCCCCCTTTTAAAAGAAGCTCTGTCCTTTGATCGCCCAAATTGACAGAAACATTCACTTTTTTTTTCTCTTATAGTACATTTTATGTGTATTGTTACAATTCAGGCACAAGCCATGTTCATTTTGACTGCTATGCTTTCCTTCAGAGCACACCCTTTGCCTAAAATGGACTTATACTGTTTGCTGCTGCTTCAGATCCTTTTTCAAGGATAATTTGCAGTTTTTCTGATACTCAGTTTTCTCATCTGTAAAATGATGGCCCTTGAATACATCTCCTGTTAAGAGCTCTGATCTTTTTCTGAAATTCTGTGAGCCTAGTTGCAGTATAAGTTTTTTTATTTTTATTATTTAAAAAATTTTTTAAAAAGATTTATTTATTTATTTATTTATATATCCCCCTTCCCCCCCCCCCCCGCTGCTTGTGCTCACTGTGTTCATTTGCTTTTTTGCGTTTTTCTGTGTCTGCTTGTCTCACCCTGCTGCGTCATCCCGCTGAGGCAGCTCACTGTGCGGCGGCTTGCCTTCACCAGGAGGCCCCGGGCACCGAACCTGGGGCCTCCCATGTAGTAAACTGGAGTCCTACCAATTAAGCTACAGCCGGTTCCCCACTATAAGTTTTTTGTAGTTATACTCTGGCCATTGTAGTTTCCCCGCCCCCCACCAATGGCATGCTGTTGAATTTTTTTTTTTTTTTAAGGAGGTCCCTGGGATTGAACCCTGGACCTGGTACATGGGAAGCAGGAGCTCAACCATTTGAGCTACATCTTTTCCTGGCTGTTGAATTTTTGAATACTTAGGGGAGGGATAGGGTGTCATTCCGATTTCTTTGAAGTCAGGGTAAAAAGAGCATCATGAACTTGGAGTTAAACAGACCTCAGTTTAAATCTCAGATTAGGCATTTACTAGCTTTGCAGCCTTGGCCAAGTCACTTCTCTGATCTTACTTCATTATCCATAAAGGGGAATATCATTATTTATCTTGGTAGGTTATGGTAGGAAGATGAGGTAAGGTATTTAAAGCATGTGGTGCATTGTAGATTTTCAATAATTGGTGGATATTATGATAGGGTTCCTTCCACATCCCGAAGTTCTAAGATTCTTTGGAAGTGCTGTGTAGTGTAGTGAAAAGAGCATGTGCTTTGGAACCAGGCACACCTAAGTTTGCATTCTAGTTCTGCCTCTAGCTGTGTGACCCTGGTCAAGTCACAATTGATTGTGTTTCTTTATCCAGTAAATCTGAATAGTGCAGCCTACTTGTGAGAATTAGACTTCATGTGTGTAAGCATGAGTATCTAGCTAGAGTTATCCGTAGCACAGTAGCTAGTACTTTGTGTTTAACACTATGAATAGTAGCTGTTATTAGAGCTTTTTAAGGGAATGGTTACATAAACCTACTTGAACTTAAAATAATTGAATACAAGTAAAAGAATGTTATGCCCCCATGAAGGATGCATACAGGCATCCCCAGTGCAGTGTAAACTGGGAAATGGGAGGCCTTGGGTCTGCTACTGCTTGTGATTTTTGGCTAGGTCTTTTGTAAAGGTTTTGCAGCTGATCTTTATATTTTTTTTGTCTTGAACCAGGTATCTTTTTTTTTTTTTTTTTTTTTAACAATCTTCTGAGGCATAAGGATGTTTAAGAAATGCCACTCTCAGTATTGTTTAACTCAGTTGGTTTAAAACATGGTGCTGATGAGGCCCAAACTTCAGTTTTGAACTGCAGGTGGATTAGTTTAATTTAGTTGACAAAAGTGTTCCAACTTTGTCCAATTGTCTTACAATATCATCGGTCATAAGAAATGAGTGTATCAAAGGTTCAACAGAGTCAATCACTGCTGTAAAATAAATTCTGTGTTCTGTTCTTCTCAGGAGGTAATTTCATCTTCATTTATCTTTATGTATGAAGGATCAATTTAGTGAGCAATACAAGGCTTTCAGGAAGTAGGCAGAATTTATTAATAGGGCATGTGTTTTCTAATTTTTCTTGCTGGGGTCCTTCATAGCTAATAATTAAAGGAACTACTTATGATTTTAAGTTAAAATTTCTTCTTACGTTCCAGGTGTTATTTGCATAGAATTTACAGGGCCTTGTTTTATTTTTTTCTTTCCCTTTATCCTTAGGAATTGATGCCCCCCCCCCTTCCCATAAAATAATCTGTATTCAGACTTAGAATCTGAAGCAATTTGTATAGATTGGATGAAAGGCCACCCTCTTTTCTTCCCTTACCCTCCTGGTCTAAAATAAATTTCTAGTGATAGAATTACCAAGCATTTTCAATATTCCTATTACATAGTGCTTAATAGGATTTTTGAGAGCACCTGCTGTGCCTGCTTGGAAAGTATGCTTACCACGCAATCATTCACAAGTTTATCTGAAACATCAAGGCTGTGTGAGTGAACTCTTCAGGAGCAAATGTCAACTTCACTGAATATCATTTTCAAAGTTATATTTATCATATTTATCATGCATTCCAGGAATTAACTGATCTTTGCATCTGGCCTTGAAGTTGCAAGCTGAAATTCATAGGAGCCAGTTATACTTACATGGAACACAATAAATCTTTGAGAAGTATTAGCATTTAAGAGCCCTTAAATGAAGAAATTACTTAATGTGGGCTGAGAAAATCTTAGCAAGACTACAAATCCAGTTGGTCATTGGGAATGAGGAATGTTGTAAAGGTAATTTATTTAACTGGTAAATAATCCTTTTCAACATGAGATTTCATGATTCTCTTGGGTAGAGTACTATCTTAAGTTTTCTAGAATTATTTAAAGGCAGTAGAAGTTCATGATCTCCACTGATGACCAAGTGACAAGCTACAACATAAGCTTAGAATTAACTTATGTGTATTATATTTCCAACACCCCATCCCTTCCCTAGCTCTTAAGTATTTGGGGGTAAGTAATATCTCTCAAATGATAAAGGTAGTTTTGGGAGCCTGTGTCTTAAACTGTAGTTGAAAAGCAAATCAGTACTCACAGAAAATGACCTATGCTACATGGAAGGAAGACCAAGAGAGAAAAATGGGTCTGGGTCTTTCAATCAGTTTGATAAGGCACACCTGGAAGAAGATGAAAACCTATTGGGAGAGAGGAGAAGGATTCTGGTTTCTTTCTGTCTGGTGTGGTTCCTAATTTTATTTCTTAGAGAAGGACATCTTAAAAGGATGCCCTCCTTTTACTCTGTTCCTTGGAAGCAGAAATACTTTTAATCTTTGTCTATCTTGCCTAGTCTTCTGTTTCTGAGAAATTCTGGATTCTGGATTGGTGGGTTGTGTATTTGTGCTAAATTTTGGATAAAACCAACCAAAATGGGTGGGAAGAGATGAGTGGAAAAGAATACAGAAGATGATGTACATCCTTTCCTTTTCTCTGGAGTGCTTGTTTGTATGGTGAGTAGTATAACCCAAGACTTGGGAAGCCCCATTTACTTAAATTTTGTCTTTGGCGCATTAGAGAACAGATGGATAATCAAGGTCAGTGGACTGAATTCTGCTCAGTTAGCAGGCTTGCTTCACTTGATTTCCTTATATCAGAGCAGTGATTCTTAACTTCTTTTCGTTCATAAATCACCAGAATCTGTAAACTATGGACTCTGTCCAGAAAAATGCATATAAGCAGACACTTTTACATACAGTTGGGGAAGTGTCTATTGACTCTTGGGTCCACAGACCTCAGAGTATAAAACCAAGCATTCATGGACTGGGAATTGGGAGAGTCCATTCATGATTCTTTTTTCCAAGTCGTTTCTGTAAATTGCACTTGGTATTTGCCTTGGTGGAGATTCCAGAGATGGCTGGAAATAGGGATAGTAGATTTAGATCAGTAAATAGGAAAAACCTTTTTATCTGAAAGAAGTGCTCTATTTAAGGAGAAGTATGTTTTTTGAAGAAGTTGCTTCTTATGCAGGGGCTGATTATAGAGCAGAGGCTTATGTTATAGCTTTGATCCCTTTATGGGTCAGTTTGCATCAGAAAGAAGAGTGTTTCTACAGCTGCAGAGTGGGTATCTAACCCTGGCTAGCGCCTCTAAATCTTGTCAGCTGCTTCACAAGTGAGGAACTCAGTTCACAAAGCAGATCAGGTGAGTGTGTAGATCTGAACTTACTACTGCAACTGGAAGCTCAGCTCAGAAGGTACTAACTTCAGATACAAAGGATAGCACATTAGTAGCAATGCTTCAATATGGGTTCATCAATTGTAACAAATGTACCACACTTATGAAGGATGTTAATGTGGGAAAATGTGGGAGGGGGAGGGAGTGGGGCATATGGGAATCCCTTATATTTTTTATGTAACACTTATGTAACCTAAAGCTTCTTTAAAAATAAAAAAACAATTATTAAAAAAAATGAAATAACCGAAAATAAAAATAAAAAAGGATAACACAAGGCTATTGCCTTTCTTTTTTTCTTTTTTTTTTTTTTATGGTATCCGGGCTGGGGATTGAATCTGAGACTTCATATGCAGAAAGCTGCTGCTCAACCACTGAGCCACATCGGCTCCCAGGCTATTGCTTTTTATCATCATATCTGTGAATGTACTGTGGGGAGGGGAGAAAGGGCTTGGAGTCAGCAGAGTCGGCTGAAATCTACCTGGGTGCTCCATTGGAAGGCTATATTTATTGAATGATTGTTAAGAACAGAAGGAGGAGGCTGACTCTCAATACTCAACCTTAAAATATGTTTTTAACTGAAAAAAGGAAGTGCTCTTTAAGATGACATGCTTAAAAATTTACTGAAATTTAACCAAAAACCACATTGGGAAATGTTTTGATGTTAGAAATTAACATTAAGTAGCTAATTTTTGAGGGATCAGAGAAGCCCTAAAAATAAATAAATGTAATAAAATAATAAAAGAAACAATTGGTAATTAGGTTGAAAGATATTCCACTTTGAGATGCTGAGAGAGCACCATATATACATACTCCAGGGCTCTTATAGCTGCTACTGGCAGCAGTTCTCTGTATAGTCCTCATGACTGTAGAGAAGGAACTAAGTGCAAACTCGGATTGAAATGATGAGAGTGAACCAAGATGAAATAAAAATCAGTTGAAGTCGCCATAACTGGAACTATAAGGGTAATAACTTTACCAAATATTTGTTCAGCACATTGTCATTCATTCTGCACCTTTAATCATGTCCATAACCATGTGTGTGTGAGGGACTGTGGGGTGGGAGGGTAGATATTTTCATTTTTCTGATAAAGAAAGTGAGGTCCATTGAGGTAGGTGACTTTCCTAGGGTGGTTATGTAGCTAGTAGATGGCCCATACATTTTCCTCTATTCTGGACAAGCTTTTTCAGTCTTTCAAGGAATGGTACATTTAAGGCTGCTTTAGGGACTGGAAGGACTTTGTATAGTAGTCATTTTGAAAGCAATAAATAATGGCAAGATAGGAATTTTGATGGGAAATAGATAAAGTGGTGACCTGTCTTCAATATAGGTCCTTTATGGGTGAGACTGACTTTTTTTAGCAAACACATTCACTTTCTGATTAGGTAGAAGTTATTTTTAGTGTAGTTGGTAGTTCTTTAACTTTGGTCTGAAATATAGAGATGCTAATTAAAATATAACATATAGTTATACATGTAAATCAAATTATGTATTAACTGCATATAAATTACATTAGATATATAACACTACATTATAGATCATTTATAATATGAAATACATAGCATATTTAATAGCATATATAGTATAGCGTATACAGTAAATATACACTATACTATAGATAGTATATATACATGTTCTATATTATAATGCATAACTGTATAATATATAGTATATATAGTAATATTAAAATAGTATGTGATGGGAACGGATGTAGCTCAGTGGTTGAGTGCCTGCCTCCCACGTAGGATGTCCCGGTTTCAATCCCTGGTACCTCCTTAAAAGTATGTGATATATTTCACATATCTCAAGAGTATGTGATATATTTTTATTTCATTTTATTGCATGGGATTGAAGAGTGCATTGTTTAGTAGTAGAGAGAGCACTGGACTAGAGATTGGGCGATAACAGCTTCTAGTCCTGATGCTAAAAGCAATTGGATGTCCCTTGGGGCCTCATTTTTCTCACCTGTAAATTGAGGGGAGGGACTGGTGTCAATCTTAAAGGTTTGCAGATGACTTTCATTGACATTCCCATTGGCTGTTAGTTAGAAAAGATGTAACTGGCCCTGCCATCATCAAATAGAAAGCCGTTTGGCACTGGTCTTTCTTATTTTCTCTTCTTTTCCAAGAAAAGGAAGCATAGTTTTTAATACAAAGACCACAGCTCTTGAGCTGTAGCGTTTCCCTTTGCCATCTCGCCTCTATACTGGTTTTGGCCTTAAGGTGTTCAGGTATAAAGTGTATTTATTCTTCACTGATGTATCCCAAAGGTCTAGATTAGTGATTGGCTTAGTAAATATTTGTTGTATGAATGAATCATATGGTATTGAAGCTCACAATCTTATGGAAAGGCAGACAGAAAAACAAATACTTGTACTATAATTGGAGTTCTATGTTAGAGGTTTTTGCAAGTACATTGTGGGGCACGATGAATGGTAACAGGTAGGCGGGTTTGGAGTTGAATAGGGAACTGATTTGGTCAGAGAAGGATTTCACCATGTTTGAACTGGATCTCAAAAGGAACTCCCTCCAAAGGGGCCAGGGGAGAAGGCAAGGTGGACATGTGCAAAGGCAAAGAGGTGGCAACAAACAAGTAGCCAGATATGGGTGGAGAATAGA
>PVKH010010711.1:0-18121 GCA_004027955.1 Chaetophractus vellerosus | reverse complement strand
GTACAAAGAGAAATCCCAGTGGGACAATGGATTGGATGAACAGGGAGATGCATCCCCAAGGTCACTCTCAAGAGAAGAACTTTTCCAGATTATTTGAGTGCTTTTAGACAGGTTTAGCTTTTCAGCATATTAGGGGATTTCCTCAGTTGCAGAGACCCATATGCCATATAGTCACATCTTCCCCAGGGTGGCCAACATCCAAGGATTGATGGAGGTATGGGTATACTGGCCAGACCACTCTGGCTCACTGTAGGGTCACGTTAGTTCCATATCTCTCTCTGTGGCTGGCTGAAGCCATAGGTCTGCATTGAATTTTCACTTGTCCCTCTACCTAATATTGCTCTCTTTTTCTTTCCATAATATTGATCCCAAGAGCACTTCTGAATAAATATCTTACAGAATATATAGCATCTTAGAATCTGCTTTCTGGGACTCTAACCTGTGATAGCAGTAAAAACTGTCTGGGAAAAAGAGGGCTTCATAAGCCAGAACTAATCATATTCTACTGAGTTTGAAAGAAGATGAAGGCTGATAAAATATCAAGAGATATTTATATTGATGAGAATGCTAACATTCTTCCTAAGGATGCTGCCCATGAATTAATTGGACTAATACTGCAGTTGGGAAAGGGTGAAAATGGAATAGGGTGGGGAGGAATGATGATGAATGGGCTCTGCTCTCAACTTAAATTTTAAAGGCAATTATAGGACAACAGGTCTAAATAAGAGTTCAAAAGTAATTTTAAAAAATTTACTTCAAAGTAATTTCAAATTAGAGGATAGTTGCAAAAATAATTTAAACCCCCTACAGAGAACTTCAAACTCCCATCCACTAAGTAGCCAGATCCACCAAATTTTAATGTTTTGCTACATTTTCCGTATCATTTCATTCATCTATCTTTCTATCTATCCATCATCTATATATTTTTAGGTTGGTATTTAACATTAAAATAATGCTATGGGTTAATAGAAACAGCAAAGAACTAAAGAATGAAAATGCAAGCTATATAAATTCTCAACTAAAACCCAAACATGTCTAATGTATTCATTTATTAGCTAAATAAAATCCCAAGAAAGACAAGACACTCATTATAATAAAGTACTGCAAAACCATTGGTTTTGTAAAATTGTGAATTTTATATTTTGTATCCTTTTCTCAATCAAGAAAAAAATTCTTTTTTGGATGTTATATAACATACATATAAAACAAGATAGAAAAATATTTTATAAACTTGTAACAGTGGTTGAAATACATTGTCAGACATGTTTCTCACAGGCAATAGGATTGTTATAGTACATACATAGCATGAAATTACTATTAAGATAATAAAGAATAGATAAAAATACAATTCAACTGTATGGTAACATACAAGTGACACTCCCTTCTACCAACTCTAAAACATTACAAAATACTGCTATAAAAAATGTTTTTAAACTACATATTTTAATAAGAAATAAATTCAATAAAAAAATAATACTGAAAGACTAGGTATTCAGAGATTTCAAGTCATGCTTTTTTTTCTCAGTTGATCTAATATTTTGTCAACTGTTTTCAAAAGTTTGTTCAGAGCCAACATTACTCATAAGTATCACACATTTATTTCATATATTTACTTTCTCTGAATAAAAGACTTTTGATAAACATTTAAAATGTCCAGGTATAATATGGTAGAGCTGAAACTGGATCAAATACTGGTATTGCTTTTAACAACTATCACCTCAAATGCTTGAGTGTTGCAAATATATTCAACCAAACAAACAAAATAAAAATCAAAATGGCATGGCATTTTCAGGACATTGGAACTGTCCTGCAAGACATTGCAATGACAGATACAGGCCATTATACATTTTGTCATAACCTATAAAATTGTGCAGGGCAGAGTATAAACTATAATGTATAGTGCACAGTTAGTAGCAATGCTTCAATATGTTTTCATCAATTGTAACAAGTGTACCACACTAATGAGGGATGTTATTAATGTGGGAAATGGGAGGGGGAGGGGTGAGGCATATGGTAAACCCCTATATTTTTTATGTAATATTTTTGTAATTTAAACCTTCTTTAAAAGTAAAAAAAAAAAAAATTAAAAAAAATTAAATGACATGGCATATATTGTAAATAAATCAAAACAACTCTATATGTAACAAAGACAAAGCAGTGGCACATTAATCCAAAACTAGTGGAGTACAAAACAATGAATGTCTGTTACATAGTAAAGAAACTGAAAATTGTTTCCAAGTGAGACTAGATGATGGATGAAGTCACCACATAGGTGCTTACTGACCTTCCTGCTGACCATTGACTGTGAGGCCATGGAGTTATGTAAGAGGAAATGAATTGATAAATTGGTAATCTACTGTCACTTGATATTTGCCATATCTGGTACTGAGCAGCTAATGATTATTTACTCAGGTGTTGAGATGTAGGCTTTGTGCATAAACTGCTTCAAATACAAAACTAACTGAACTTCAGGAGAAACTGGAGGCTTAACCTGAAATGTAGTTGAGGCTTTATATGCAAAACAATCTTAGTTTTCTCACTTTCTTTTAAAGTTAAAAAAGAAAAGAAAGGCATAAAGGTGTGTGGGTAAGGTTTATTTATTTTTTAAATAAAACCGGCACAAAGATCGTCTATAGGGGCCGGCTCGATAGCCCAGTGGATAGGGCACCGGCATACCACATGGGAGGCCCTGGGTTCGATTCCCGGGGACCTCTCCTAGCGGGCAGACCGCCTTGAGAATGGCAAGCTGCCATGGGCGGGCAGGAGCCACCGTGGGCAGGGCAAGAAGCTGCCACGGACAGGGCAAGAGCCGCCACGGGCAGGGCAGGTCGCCCGCAGATGGAGCACAGCCAGCCACCCGCGAACTGAAAGCCGGCCGTGAACGGACGCAGAGACCGCCCACAAGTGGGGAAATCCACGCCTGCGCAGTGACCACTCTCGGCGCGTCAATGCAGCGGGGGAATGAAAATCATAAAGATTCAGTTTTTGTGAAAAAAACTTTGCTATAATCTATTATCTTCAATTATTAAGAAAAAATTCAACATGTTCTTCCAACAAAATAAAGCTCTAATTTTGTCTATAAACTGATGTTTAGAATCACACATAATTGTTTTCTCAGAATCCTTTGTGCTTACTTACTCTGAAGACTGCAAAAACAAAAATGCTCAATTATGATTTTAAAAGAAGGATGTTTTAAAAACTTACTCTTCAGACAGTAGAAAAGTTACCAGTATTTTTCACAGTATCAGATTTGGCAAATTTGCATCAAGGTAATGTGGCAAAAATCATATGATTCAAACCATCAACACATTTGTGTCCCCTCCTATCTTCTTTTCACACACTGGGTGACTGAGTAACATGCATTAACTTTTATTCTGAGGGAGAAGCTGATCTTAGAGACACTTGAATAAATGACAGGAAGGAAAATACGGCACTTTCTTTTCTTTTTACTAATTTCAGTACTTAAAAAAAAGACAAAAAGGCTTTTTTGCTGTATTGTTTCTTGACAACAGAAAAAAATCTTTTAATGAAATAAAGGGTTTCATTTTTTTATAACACCTGAAAGTACAAAATGCTACATTTCCAAAAATATATTTTTTTCTGCACCAGCACCCTTGTATAGTATAAGTATCTACTATTTGTTCATTTGTTTCAATGAACTAAACTTTATCTACAATTTCATTACATGTAGACAGCAAATAGGCAAGCTTAGTAATTTTTTTTTCTATACAAGGAAGTTTAAAAAACATTTGAACAGTTTGCTCAGTAATGTAACACATAATGCATGTTTCTTGTTCTCATATATTTATTTATTTAAGGAAGTATAAAATAAAAGTTCAGTAATTGTAACTCAGATAATTATTTTTAAAAAATAGCGTTGCAGTTTTGTTCTTTGAATTACTTTTCAAAATTCCTTGTTAATTTTTCTCTCAAGGCACATTTTCTATTTTCAATTTTTTAATTTTAAAAAATATATACTTAGATTACATAAATATTAAACTAAAATATATAGGGATTCCCATATACCCCACCTCCCACACCTCGCACAACCTCCCACATAAACATCCTTGATTAGTGTGGCACTTTAATTGCAATTGATAAACACGTCCTGGGTTTTGCCATTAAGCAGGGACCATAGTTGACACTGTAGACCACACTCTCTCCCACACAGTTCTGCATGTTATATGATGATGTAAAATGTCCTATATCTGTCATTGCAATGTCACTCAGGACAATTCTCAAGTCCCCAAAAAGCCCCTGTATTACAACTGCTTTTCCCTCTCCCTGCCCCCAGAGCCTCCAGTGGCCCCTGGCTCTACATCAATGTTGTAATTTCTTCCATTGCTTGAATCACAATATGTCTATAGCAGAATACCAGTAAGTCCACTCTAGTCCATAGCTCTTACACCCATCCTGAGGAGTCTGGGATGGTGATATCCACTCCACCTCCAATCGAGAGGGGGCTTTTATCTGATGGGGAAGATGGATGGGATTATCCAGCCTGCAGCTGCAAACTCTCTCCATTCTTTGGGAGGGCTGTTGTCCATCATAATCTCCCCACCAGTTGTCCTGGGTGAGTCCAATGAGCTGTAGAGTAGGAGTTGCTTCTCCACCAAGGTACCAGGCCCAGCTGGCACCATTTTCTTTCAATACTTCACATTTTGGCAGGCAATATAAAAAAGGCTGCAAATTTCTGTCGTTTGAGGGCACTGAAGTGACTAAACAGCATATCAAATTCTGAATACTTGTTGAAATCACTTCACCAATGACATCCCTGACCAAAGGTTCATGCATGATGCATCATCACACAGTATGTTCACAGAGCTTTGACTTCACTATGAGAAGAAAAAGATTCCTAGAAGTCTTTCACAGTCACTGTCATTGAGTAGTTAAGGGCCATCAGTCTCTTCTAAAGTGAGGCCTTACCAATAATTTAGGGTGAGATATTGAAATATGATCAGTGCTGTGGGATGCATTGGGCCTTATTTCTTTACTACTATTCAGTGAAGGTTCTAGAACCACTTTAATGCAAACAGAGAAAAAAAGCTGAGTTGGAGGACAATTTCTTTGTCTTTTTTTTGGGTTAGATGATAAGACTAATGGACAAGTGCCTCAGCTCATTGCACTGACAACAGGCAAGCAAAGATAGATTACCAGTTAACAGATCAGCAGGCAGGCCTGGTCAGGTCATAATTGGGTGAAGAATTCAGAGGTCAGAAGTTCATAGGTTAATTGCTGGTGGCAGCTTCACATTCAGTCACAATCCTTTGGTATGGATGGACACACATATCGTGCCTTCAAACGTTAGTAGCCACTGCACCTAATACACTATCAGGTTCAATAGGATACTCAAGGATTGATGCAGCTGGTGCCAATGTGTAGAGATATTCATAGGGCATGTAAACTAAATCAGCCTCAGGTCCTGGAGGAACTACTGTAGCATCTGGATGAGGAGTTCCATTGGGCATGTTAGCAGTCTATATTTGTCAGATCAAGGGCATTATGGCAGGGCCAGCTGGCACAGGTGTATGTATGTAGGGCAGCTGGTGGAAGAATGGGCACAGGCCCAGTAATCATCCTTGGGGTAGCCTGGGATGATTTCTCTGGTAGCTACAAGAGAAAACACAAGGGCTGGTGCTTTAATGCTGGCACTTTGTGGGTGCCATTCAAAATTGCAAGTTCCATCAGCTGCGTCTTCTTAAGGCTGCCTTCTCCTTCAGCTGCAGGTACCAGTAATTTCTTCACTTCCTCAATGGTTCTCTTCAATTTGATTTTCGCTTTGCTCTGAGCATCTTCCAGTGATTAGTACATGAGAATCTTCTTTTAGATGTTCCCAAGTGGGCTTGCCTTTATTTTGCTCCTCCTACTTATCCCTCCTTGAGACTTTGCTTCCCACCATTATTTTACATTACATCCTGTTTCTGCTTCAAGCTGTTTAGCTGTAAGTCCTCTATGTCCAGGGATTCTCCCAGCAAAATTAAAATCTGGGGATTCTTTCAGTCACATAATATTTCTCTTGTAACTGAACAAGTCCCACAGCATCAGGCAATTCTGCACTCCTTTTCTCTGTGCTGCCATTTAATGTGTCATGGTATGTCTTTCCATACTCTGCTAATTTCTTTGTGCAGCAGCCTCTTGAGGTGGTTGAAGACCCCACAGAAGTTGGGCAGGTTGCTTATGAGCTTCTGGTCATTCATCAGCTGCATCAAGTAATGGGGGTGGGTTTAGGCTTCTCCTTGGTTTCCATTTCCCTGACCGTATTCACCATGCCCACTGCCTGGAGCAGCACCAGGGCAGGGTGTCCAGCCAGGGGCAAGCCCCAGAGCTTGTGGACCAGCCCCAGAGCCTGTGGACCTCACCCTGGTGGGGCAAAGGAAACCTGACCAGTGTGCCCCTCACCCTCTTCAGGCACTTTTCCCCTCCAGCAGCTCCCAATGTGGCCCAAATCCTGGCATGGCCCGTCAGCTTAGGAGGACCAATGGGAGGGTGGGAAGAGGGGGGCATAATCTCTTTTTACATATTTTCTAAACATTTTCTAATCATCTTCCTTGAACATTTACTATTCCATATATATTTATTAGGAATGTTCACTTATGTAACCATCTTAAATGCAGTTATCAAGTTGAAGAAATTTAACATTGATATAAATCTGAGTTTATATTTCAATTTTTCATATGTCCCAATAATGCCCTTTAGGGAACTTTCTCCATTATTTGATACAGTCTGGGATCATGTATTGCTTTAGTTATTATTGTCTCTTTAATCACTTTACCAAAACTTTCCCATCATCTGAAATAGAAACCGTGCCCTGATCATGCCTTAACACAATTCTCTCCCTTCTCCCCTTCCCTGCAAACTGTATCCTACTTGTCTCTATGAATTTGTACATTCCAGCAATTTCATACAAGATGAATCATACAATATCTGACCTTCTGTGTCTTCGAGGTCCATCCACGTAGCAGCATGCATCATAACCTCACTCCTCTCTAGGTAGAACAATATTCCACTGTGTGTCTACACCACATTCTGTTTATGTACTCATCTGCTGTGGGTCTGTGGGCTGCCTCCACCCCTGACCACTGTGAACAAAGCTGCTAGGTCCCTCCTTTCAGTTCTTTTGGTATATAACTAGAATTGTGATTGTTGAATAAAGTAGTATTTCCATATCCAACTTCTTTAGCAACTGCCAAAATGTTTTCATGCATTGGTTTCATCATGTCACATTCCCACAAACATTGTACTAAGATACCCATTTCTCTGTACCCTCACTAGCACTTGTCAATTTCTTTCTTTCTTTTTTTGATAGCAATTCTAGTGGGTGTGAAGTGGTATCTCACTGTGGCTTTGATTTACATCTCCCAAATGTCCAAAGATATTGAATATTTTTTTCATGTTCTCATTAGCCATCTGTTTATGGTTCTTGGATAAATATTTATTCATGTCCTGTCCAATTTGTATAGTGAAAATTTTAGGAAGTTTTCTTATTTCCTTCTGTGAATATTTACCTACTGTTTTCATTCTGGTTATAGTGGGACCTAAGTTTAATATCCTAAATCTATAATTATCTCATTTTTAAACAAATTAATTTTATTGATACATACTAATAAAACATAAATCCATCTGAAGTGTACAGTCAATGGCATTCAGTATAATCACATAGTTGTGCATTCATCATTTCAATCAATTTTGGAAATTTTTCATCATTCCAGTAATATTAATACTAAAAAATGAAAAACAAAACAAACAAAACTCATCATTTCACAATTTCTCTATGCTTCCATGGCCATATGCACTTTACCATATTGAGAAAGTTTCCACCTACTTCTATTTTTTTATTGTTTTTTTCAAGAAAGAGTACAGTATTTTGTCAAATGTCTTTTTAATTGAGAAATCATATAATTTATCTTCTTCAATTTATTAATGATTTTATAATACTAATTGTTTTTTTGTGTTGAAACATCCTTGCATATGTGGGATAAAACCCACTTGATCCTGGTGTATAATTCCTTTAATGTGCTTTTGGATTCGGGTTGCAATTATTTTGTTGAGAATTGTTGCATCTGTTAGGCCCCAAAGCTGGGCCTTTGGGGATAACCAGAGAAAAAAACTTTAACATAAGACTTAGGGAATTTACATTTATTATGTTTGCAGACAGGAGCCAAGTTTGGTTTAAAGTGCCTTAGACCTGACTCCTGCTGCTGTGGTTTTATTGTTGCTTAAATACTTAAGATACTATTTAGCATTTGCTTTAATTATGAATTAACTTTCATGCATATGAATGAACACACATAACTAGTAATATAATTGCATGATTAGTATGTTTAGGAAATTATGTTTCTACATACATTGCATGATCAAAAAAGGGACAGATAACTCCACCATGGGAATTTTACTATGTTAATTAGGCAAATTGAAGGGAGGACAGCAAGGAACTTTTTTTGTGCAGGTCCTGCCAACCAGTTAAAACTGTTTTTCATACTTCATGTTTGGCACTAAGAGAGGGTACCATCTCATTACTTTTTAATTTACACACAATTCTTTCCTTTGTATTCTAGCAACAGGGAGAGAAACAAGTTACTTTCAGATATGCCATTATCTGACATCTATCAATTCTCTCCTTCTAGTTTTTTGGTGGTATTTTTATTGGAGGGGAAAGGAATGAAACTCAGATTTTTTGTGCTGGTAATATGGGCTTTGATTTTTTAGGAAACTGATTAAGAGGGTGGTTTGGGGGGAAAAGTTGGTTTAGTAAGTTTGCAATTGCTTTTGAATAAAACATTGCATGCACAATATGAGTATGGGTGAAATTATTAAAAGAATTAAGATAGTAATTAAAGAAGGGGAGCAGCCTCTTGGTGAAGTTGGATGGGTTTCAGAAGGAGAACTTATTTTCTTGTGTTCTATGGTTATTGGCTTTGTTTTTTTAGTTTTTTAATGTTTTTATTTTTATTTTGGAGATTTGTGGCTAAGTATGAGGATGTGGCTGTAGTTTCAGTGAATGCTGTGGTTTTTAAAAGGTAAATAAAGGGATTAATTTGTTTTATTATTTGTGGTGTTATATGTTTTGGGGTTTGCTTTTACAAAAGTCTTGAATTTTGTTTAAGTAGGTTTTTTTGGTTACTGTTTTTAAGCTGTAGATTAACTGAAGCATTCTACAGTACAGCTAGTTCAGGTATTATTTGATATTGATTGTACAAATTTACATTGTATTAACATTTGGTTTTATTGTAGAGGTTTTGGATGATTTGCAAAGCAGGTGTGAGGGATGATTGGTATTTTCCCTCAAGGCTAGTTGATGGTAGGTTTTGTAAAAGAAAGAACAGAATTAGTATCTGGTAGAGTTTTTTTTTTTTCCTTTTTTCTTTTTGGATAGGAAATGCAGATTCCCAATTGTGTCCACTTCATATTTTGCTTCATGCTCAGGCATGGTCTCTGGTTTAGCACTTTTTCTATTTTCTCAGATCTGATAAGTAGTGAGGCTTTGTTTTGTTATGATGGACCCAGGATTTGATTCTCTTTCCTGATGACTCAAGTTTGCAGGCTGCATACAATTTTATTTAATTTTGAGAGATTGGTTGACACCTTGCACCACAACTGAAATAAAAGCAGGTTCATGATTTGACTGAGTTGTTTGGGGCAGTCCAAACCTCAGGATGATTTTTTGGAGGAGGAATTTAGTTATCATTGAATGCTGTTTTGTGTGGTAGGGAAATATTTTTATCCATCTTGTTTATAAATATTAAAAGATCCTTGAGTTTTTTGTGGTTTTATAATAATGTTTTGGGTGACTCCTATTTCCCATGGATTTAAGATTCTCAACCACTGAGACTGCATAGGTCAACACCATGGTTAAGTGACTATTTTTTTAGTTTATATGGTTTGAGGCATAGACAACAACAGTTTATTATTACTTCCTCTTTTTGACGTAGGGCTATTGGCTCTTTAACTTGTATTTTCAATGCTTGCATTCATTTTGCTATTAGCATTTTAATTGTAACCTGAGGTGCTGAATTTAAACAGGTTAAGGTTGGAGACAGTTTTTCAGTTCATTTTTGCAAAGATTTCTTATCACTTTTTATTTGTTCTTTTGAAAGGTTATCTATTTTTTATAAGCCTTGCACCAGTGGGGTTATAAGGCAAATGGAAAGGTTAAACAATATTTTGATTTATAGCTTAAGACTGAGGTGATTAGTAAATGGAGTTTCTTGATTATTGTTAATTTGGGCTGGCACCCTATAGGCACTTACTTTTTTGGTAGTGAATCGTAACTTACTGGTTCTGTGGCAGTGTTTGTGGCAGTGAAATCATACCTCGCCCCTTCCAAGAGCAGGAGGGGATTGGTGCAATCTACTTGCCATTGTGCTACAGGAGTTTGTGCTTGGCTAATATGTTCCATCTGGTGAGGTTATTGTTGCAGCTGTTGGAGTGAGCATGATGGACACTCCTGGGTGATGTTCATGAACTGCTGACAAGTAACAGGTAGTTGGAATTGTTGCCAAAGGGTCTGGTAGCTATGATGTCTGCTTTTCCTGTGGAGCTACTCTACTGCTTTTTGGGTTTTAATGGCATGGTTTCAAATTTTTATAAAGGTATTTGCCTCAACATTTCTAAGAGTGGTGTTAGAGCACTGGGCAGGGTCATGACAGTTGTCTGTCAAATGCTAATTTGTGGCCAGCCAGAAGGAAAAAGCAAATAGAAGTAATAAATAAAGGAAAGAACTCACCCACCAAGGGAAGGAGAAAAACCAGTTCTTTGTCCTAAACTCATGAGCCAATTCTATTGGCAACTGGAAAGGGACTCTGCCCTGAGTAACCCCCAGTCCTCAGGAAAATTTCAAGTGGCCACTGGAGTCAAGGATCCCCTGGTGAAGACAACCCCCTCCACAATCCACCTTGGAAGCATTCTCTGGTTACCATTTTTATTTATTTATTTTGTTACCAGTGGAGTTGCCAATTTGTTAGGCCCCAAAGCTGGGCCTTTGGGGATAACCAGAGAAAAAAGTTTAACATGAGAGTTAGGCAGAATTTATATTTATTATGTCTGCAGACAGGAGCCAAGGTTGGTTTAAAGTGACTCAGACCCAACTCCTCATGTTGCAATTTTACTCTTGCTTAAATACTTAAGTTACTACTTAGCATTTTCTTTGATTATTCAGTAGTTTTATGCATATTAATCAACACACACACACTGCTTATATAATTATATGATTAGTATGTACAGGAAATTATGCTTGCACATACATTGCAGGATCAAAATAGGGGCAGATAACTCCACCCCTGGGTGGGAATTTTAATATGTTAATTAAGCAAGTTGAAGTGAGGACAGCAAGAGGCATCTTCTGTGCAGGACCAGCCAATGAGCTGAAGCTGGTTTTCATACTTCATTGCTTCAACAGGATGTTCTTGACCACCACAAGCAGATTTTGGCACCAAGAGAGGGTTGTATCTCATTATCTTTTAATTTGCATACATTTATTTCCTTTGTATCCTAGTAACAGGCAGAGAAACAAATTACTTTCAGGTATTCCATTATCCTACATCTATCACATCTATATTCATTAGAGATATAGGTGTATAATTTTCTTTTTTTTTTTTGTAGTATCTTTATTTGGTTTTGGTATTACAGTGATGTTGGCTTCATAAAATGATTTTGGTAGGGTTTTTTCCCTGCTCAATTTTTTGGGAAGATCTTGAGTAAAATTAGTATGTAATCATCTTTGAACAATTGTAAAAAAACACCTGTGAATCCATCTGGTCCCAGGCTTTTCATCTTTATGAGGATTTTGATGATTGTTTCAAACTCTTCATTTGTGAATGTTTTGTTTAGGTCTTCTATTTCTTCTAGGGTCAGTGTAGGTAGTTTATGTGTTTCTAGCAATTTATCCATCTTGTCTACATTGTTTAGATTTTTGGCATACAATTGTTCATATCATTTTCTTATGATCCCTCTTATTTCTGTGGGGTCCCTAGTAATGGCCCATTCTCATTTCTTCTTTTATTTATGTGTCTCCCTTTTTTATTCTTTGTCAATCTAGCTAAGGGTTTATTGATTTTGTTGAATTTCTGAAAGAACAAACTTTTGGTTTTATTTTCTCCATTTTTTTTCTCAATTTAATTTATTTTGGCTCTAATTTTTAATATTTCTTTTCCTCATCATAGTTTGGGGTCAATTTGCTGTTCTTTCTCTAGTTCCTCTAGGTCTGTAGTTATATATTCATTTTCAGTTCTTTCTTCTTTTTAATGTAAACATTGAGGGTTATAAAGTTCCCTCTAAGCACTTACTTTGCAGTGTCCCATTGGCTTTTTTAAAAAAGATGTACTGGGGAATGAACCCAGGACCTTGTTCTTGGGAAGCAAGTGCTCAACTACTTGAGCTACATCCACTCCCAGTAGATTTTGATATGTTGTCTGCTCATTTTCATTCATCTCAAGATATTTGCTGAATTTTCTTGCAATTTCTTTCTTGACACACTGATTAGTGTGGACATTCTACAGTATCTCATGGTGCAAAGTGAATTTGTCCAACATTTAACTTGAGTTTTTTTCCCCTGATGTTTAAGTAATATTTATCTTTGAGTTACAATTTGAAGGGATTTATTATTATTTACTGTTTGTATTGGTTTACCCATAGAGTGAACTTTCACAAACTCTAAAATTGTGTTTCTGGGGGAAAGAGGCAAGATGGCATCAGTTTAAATGGGCACTCACTATCTCTCTTACAAAAAATGGCTGAGAGGGAGCAAGATTCTGCCTGAGTGAGCTGTTTTGAGAATCCACAGATTAGGAGGCTTCAGGACACAGATCTGGAGGGAGCTGGATAAAGAGATAAAGGACTCAAGGTAAAACCATGAGTTTCTCAACCCTGTGGCTGGAAATGGCAGGCAGCTAAGCCCCACCCTCAAGGTAAAAAGCCACTGTGAGCCCCACCTCTCACTGGCCACTGAACAGAAGTGAGCATTCTCTGGGAGTGGGAGGGTTCTGGCAAAGGGTGGAAAGGGTTTTCCTTTCTGTGGGTTTGATTGCCTGGAACCCCTATGAGCTTTGGTGAGCACAAGGTGGCACCAGAAAGAGGGGAGAGGGGAATATGCTCAGGCAGCCTGATTTACCTAACTGCCCTGGGACAGAGAAACTTGGGCTGGTGCTGAAAAATATCAAAATTCTGAATCCCCTAAAGGAGGTGTGCAGTAGGAAGCACTTAATAAGCTTCCAAGGGCCTATTTAAGGCCCCTGGGAGGAGGGGATGGTCTGGAAGAGGGTTGAGAATCATTTTTCTGTGATGAGTTTGGTTGCCAAGGTCCCATTTGAATTTCAGAAGGGAACTCAACCTGGCCAGGAAAGGTGAAGGGATATTTGCTCACACAGGCTATTGCATCTTGCCACCCTGGGAGAGAAAACAATAAGAATAGAAAGGGGGCAAGGACAGACAGGCTCCTTATCAACAGGAATCTACCCAAATGCAAAGAGTCAAACCAGCCCAAGGGTAAGTCACTGGATAGCTTTCTGAAGAGCTAACCGACAACAAGAAAGTTTAGCTTAGTGGACAAATTTCTGCCTTGAATATACGAGGTCCCTAGTTTGATTCCTGACTCCTCTTAGAGTAGTGATCCACCAGGATATCAAACATTGAGCTGATACTTTAGGACAGGGAAAACATAGACATTATTTTTGTATTAGCTTCTCCTGGGTCTCTAATTTTTCCTAAAAAAAAATGTTTTATTTTTAAACTTTAAATTAGTTTACATACTAAAATCCACTTCAAAACCTGCAGAGGGCAGGCTGCATGGTAATTGATTGATGAACACTGGCAGCCTGAGAAGCTCCTCAGGGGCCCAAGAGGGAAGACTCTTTTTCCTTAGTTTTTGTTTGTTTGCTTGTGTGTTTGTTTGATTTTCTTTCCTCCTTCTCCCCCCTCCCTTTTTTTTAACTAGGTGCTGGTAGTTTGTTCCTTGTTTGCTGTGTTTCCTCCTCCTTGTTCTCCCCTTTTTTGTGTATACCGATTTTGTTTACCAAAATCATCATTTTTCCTTCCTTCAAGTTTCTATCTTCTGCTTCCTTTTGTTGTTCTTACATTCCACCTCTCTGTTTAGTCATCAATTTTCCTGGTTTTTTATTTCCATATCATCTATTCTGTTTTCTTTCTTTTATTAACTTTTTTCTTTTTACCCTTTTCTTTTCTCATTACCTCTATTCCCATTATCCTGGCCATTTAATTCATTCTCTATATTTTTCTCTATTCAGTTTACCATTTCATTGTACTCCATTGTTTATTTCTATTACTCTGTACTACTCACATGAGTTAATTATTCTATTTCCTAGGTCTTATATGGTTCCTCTTCTAAGTTTTACTATTATTATTACAATTATCCTTTTTCTTTTATTAACCTATTTCTTTTTCTCTGCCCCTAATCTTTTTCTTTCAAGGGAACATAGACAACAGCAAGGAAACAGAATAAGAGGAGCAAGGTTTCAAAGAGAAAACTTACACAAAAACAGCAACTAAATAAAACCCTAGAGCAGAGAGAGAAACTAATCAACTGAATAAACCTATCAAGATAAAAAGAACAGACAGCAACAAAAAATACAAACCATACTGTAGCCGTTTGATGTGAATATGAATTCCAAAAATCGATATTGAATCATGCTTGTAAACTGATCTGTTCAGCTGGGCATGATTAGGTTATGATTAGGGCATTAACTGGGCCACACCAATAGGGCATTGAGCCCTGCCCCTCAGTGGGTGTGGTCTCAAGTATAAAAGGCAAGGCAAAAGACAGAGGGAGCAGATTTGCAAAGCAGTTTTGATGTTGGAGCTTTGATATTTGAGAGAAGGCACCAGGAGAAGACAAGTGAGCCATTCACCTGATAGTCTACAGCTGGCCTTGTGGAGAGACACAAAACCTAGAGAGCATCATGGTCTACAGCTGACCTTGTGGATGAAAAAGAGGCACTAAGCCTGGAGAAAAATGCAGCCCCGGGAAGAGAGGAACACACAAAGCCTGAACCCTGGCAAATGTTGGCAGCTGTCGGCTCCAACATGTGGCAATGGACTTTGGTGAGGGAAGAAACTTATGCTTTGTGGCCTGGTAAATGTAAGCTTCTACCCCAAATAAATACCCTTTATAAAAACCAAACAATTATTGGTATATTGCAAAGGCACTTCTTTGAATAATTAATACATGAACTAAGAACAGGAAAACATGGCCCAGGCCAATGAACAAAGTAAAAACCAGGAGGAGATGCAGAACATTGAACAACTAATTAGAGCTGTCCAAACAAATATCATGGACCAAGTTATTGAAGTGAAGGAAGAGATTAAGGATATTAAAAAGACACTGGGAGAACATACTGAAGAAATTGTAAACATACATAAAAAGATAATGGATATGATCATGATGAATGGCACAATCCAAGAAATCAAATTATACTAGAAGCACATAACAGCAGATTTGAACAGGCAGAGGAAAGAATTAGCAATGTGGAAGACAGTACATCTGAAATCAAACAGATAGTAGAACATATAGATTAAAAGATAGAAAAAAATCCAGCAGGGTCTTAAGGATCTGAATGATGAAACAAAATGCACAAACATAAGCATTATGGGCATCCCAGAGGGAGAAGAGAAGGGAAAGGGGACAAAAGGAGTGTTGGAGGAAATAATGGCTGAAAACTTCCCAACCTTATTGAGAGTGCTGAATATACATGTCCAGGAAGTGCAGCACATCCCAAGTATAAATCCCAACAGAGCTACTCCTAGACATACACTTGTCAAACTGTCCAATGCTCAAGACAAAGAGAAAATGCTAAAAACAGCAAGAGAAAAGAGAACAATCACATAAAAGGGAAGCTTAATAAAATTAGGTATGGATCTCTCATCTGAAAACATGGAGGCAAGAAGGCAGTGGTATGACAATGTTAAGGTACTAGAAGAAAAAAACTTCCAGCCAATAATTCTCTATCCAGAAAAGCTGACATGTAAAAAGAATGGAGAGTTCAAAATATTCACAGCTGAACAGATATTAAGAGAGTATGCCAATAAGAAACATGCCCTTCAAGAAATACTAGAGGGAATTCTGCAGGTTGAAAAGAAAAAACAGGAGAGAGGGCATTGGAGAAGAGTGTAAGAAAAAGTAAAAGACAAAAAGAGAAATAAAAACAACATTTGACATACATGAACCCAAAGAAAATATGGCTAAGGAAAGGAATACCTTGAGAGTAAAAACACTGAATGTTAAGGGATTAAATTCATCAGTCAAGAGACACATTCTGGCAGAATGAATAAGGGAATATGACCCATCTATATGCTGTTTAAAAGAAACCCACCTTAGACCCAGGGATCCAAGGAGGCTGAAAGTGAATGGCTGGAAAACAATCTTACAAGCAAAAAACAACCAAAAAAGGGCAGGGGTAGCTATACTAATATTGGACAAAATAGACTTTAAATGCAAACCTATTGTAAGAGACAAAGATGGACTCTATATATTACTACAAGGGGTAACTTTTCAAGAAGGAAGAACAACCATAAATATCTATGCACCGAACCAGGGCACCTCAAAATACATGAGGCAAACACTGGAAAATCTAAGTGGAGAAATAAATTCCTCTACAATTATAGTGGGGAACTTTAATACACCATTGTCTCCATTAGCCAGAACATCTCAACAGAGAATCAATAAAGAATCAAAGACATTGATTAATTCATTAGAGGATCTGGACCTAACAGATATATACAGAATACTACACACAAATACAGTGGGATATACATTCTTCTCAACTGCTCATGGATCATTCCCCAAGATAGACAACATGCTAGGCCACCGAACAACTCTCAATGAAATCAAAAAGGTTGAAATTATACAAAGTAATTTCTCTGTCAACAAAGGAATGAAGCTGAAAATCAGTAAGGGCAAGAGAAACAGCTTAGGCACAAAGATATGGAAGTTAAACAACACACTTACAGACAAACAGAGAGTCAAGGAGGAAATCTCAAAAGAAATCAGTACCTACCTTGATGTCAATGAAAATCACAACACAACATATCAAAACCTATGGGAAAAAAGCTGTATTGAGAGGGAAATTCATAGCTATAAATGCATATATCAAAAAAGAAAAAGAATTAATGACATACACAGAAAACTACCCAACACTGTTAAAGGAAATCAAGGAAGACTTAAATAAATGGAAGAATATTCCCTGTTTATGGATAAAAAGAATAAATCTCATTAAGATGTCTATTCTACCCCAACTGATCTACAGATTTAATGCAATCCCCAAAAAAATCAACACAGCATTTTTTACTGAACTGTAAAAACTAAGTATGAAATTTATTTGGAAGGGCAAGAGGCCCCAAATTGACAAAGACCTATTGAAAAAGAAAAATGAAATTGGAGTAATCACACTACCTGACTTTAAAAAATACTACAAAGTTACAGTGGTCAAAACTGCATAGTATGGGCACAAGGACAGACATATTGACAATGGAAATGAATTGAGAGTTTTGATATAAATACATATACAGTCACATGATATTCAACAAAGCCACCAAGCTTATTCAACTGGGAGAGAATGGCCTTTTCAACAAATGGTGCTTGGTGAACTGGATATCCATATCCAAAAGAATGAGAGAGGAACACCATCTCACACCTTATACAAAAATGAACTCAAGATGGATCAATGATCTGAATATAAGAGCCAAGACCATAAAGACTTTGAAAGATAATGTGGGAAGCATCTACAGGACCTTGTAATAGGAAATGATTTGAAGAACTTCACATCCAAAGCATGAGCAGTGAAAGACAAAATGCATAAATGGGATCTCCTCAAAATTAAAAACTTTTGCAACTCAAAGGTGTTTGTCAAGAAAATAAAAAGGTAGCCTACCCAATGGAGAAAATATTTGGTAACCATATACCTGATATGAGCCTAATATCCAGCATATATAAAGAAATCTTATACCTGAAAATAAAAGACAAACAACCTATTTTAAAAATGGGCATGTGGGGCCGGCTGTATAGCCAGGTGGATAGGGCACCAGTTTACCTCATGGGAGGCCCTGTGTTCAGTCCCCGGGGCCTCTCCGGGCAGGTGGACCACTTGAGAAGGCAAAAGCTGCTGTGGGCAGGGCA
>PVKH010010710.1:0-18107 GCA_004027955.1 Chaetophractus vellerosus | reverse complement strand
CTTTCCCCCCGTTGTGGCGACGCGCCGAGACTTGGTCACCGCGCAGGCGCGGCTTTCCCCGCTTGTGGGCGGCTTCTGCTTCCATCACGGCCAGCTTTTCAGTTCGCGGGTGGCTGGCTGCGCTCTATTTGCAGGCGACCTGCCCTGCCCGTGGCGGCTTTTGCCTGTCCGTGGCAGCTTTTTGCCCTCCCCACGGCGGCTCCGGCCCGCCCATGGCGGCTTGCCATTCTAAAGGCGGTCTGCCCGCTAGGAGAGGTCCCCGGGAACCGAACCCAGGGCCTCCCATGTGGTTTCCCAGCGAGCTCTTTATCCACTGAGCTATCTAGCCGGGCCCCATTTTTCCCTTTTAATTGCAACCTCTCTGTTTCTTTTATTAAAGTGTGTCCTTTTGCAGACAACACACGATTTTCTTTTTGAGCCAGTCCTTTAACATGACTCTTTAGTCCAGGGGTCAGTAAACTTCTTCTATAAAGAGCCAGAAAGTAAATATTTCAGGATCTGCAGACCATACAGCCTCTGTCCTAACCACTCAACTCTGATACTGTAATATGAAATCAGTCACAGACAATATATAAAGGAATGAGATTGGCTGGGTTCCAATAAAACTTTAGTTATGGACCCTGAAATTTGAATTTCATATAATTTTCACATTTCATGAAATATTATTCTTCTTTTGAGCTTTCTTCAACCATTTCAAAATTTAAAACCCAGTCTTAGCTCGTGAGCCAAACAAAAATAGGCGACAATATAGATTTGGCCCATGGGCTTTAGATGTCAATCCCAGATTTAGCCCATGGATATTTGAGAGAATTGTTAATATGATTATTTTCTATCTGTTCTTCATTTCTGGCCTTTGTTAATAGGATAATTTTAGATTTTCATTTTAATTACTTCTTTGTCTTTTAGCCATATGCATCAAGGTATTATAAGCTATTTAATTAAGGTTAATGATGCTCCACTTCGTGGAGAATGCACCAACATTACCAATTTATGTTTCCATTTACCTCATCATGTGTGCTCTTGTGAACACACACACGTGCTATATATAACACATCTACATTTCTTATAATCTCAAACCACTGGCTGTAAACAGTGATATGCCTTTTACATAATTGAACAGAAAATTTTAAAAATATTTACCTGCATATTTCTT
This sequence comes from Chaetophractus vellerosus, assembly GCA_004027955.1. Lineage (NCBI taxonomy): Eukaryota > Metazoa > Chordata > Mammalia > Cingulata > Chlamyphoridae > Chaetophractus > Chaetophractus vellerosus. The sequence continues at coordinate 16,954 of PVKH010010710.1, read as the reverse complement.
CCTTACATCGAATAAATAGAAGATTCCATATTGTATCATTAACCTTCATCCTACCTTTCTTTAGCATTTCTTTTTTTAGTATTTTTAAATTTTGTTCTGGAACTTTCAAACATATAAATGTTTTTCAGACAAATATAATGCATTCCGTATACCTATCACCCAGCATCAATAAATGTTCACACATGGCCAATCTGCTTTCATCTCTACCTCTCATTTCCACCATCTTCCCTACTCCAAACTGTATTAAGTGAAAACAAAATTCTAAGGAATCATATTGTTTCATTTGTAAATACTTCAGTACCTATCTCTAAAAGATAAGGTCTCTCTCTCTCTCTCTCTCTCTCTCTCTCTCTCTCTCTCTTTCTCTCTCTCTCTCCTTCTACCTCTACCTCTTTTTCTAGTTTACATGAGGTTAATTTTTCCCATATACCATCCTATTATTAACAACTTGTCATACATTTATTTATTATAATTCATGAAACATCTTATACTTGTACTATTAAATATAATCCATTATCTACAATAGGGGTCAAGATGTTACACAGTCCTATGTTTCCCCTTTTAACCACATGCACCTATATAATTAGTGCTCTTAATTACACTGATAATAATGTGCTACCATCACCACCATCCATTTCAAAAACTTTAAAATCAACCTAAGGAGTAATTCCATACAAACTAAGCATCAACTCCCATTCTCTAACCTCAATCTATCTACTGATAACCTATATTCTAGATTCTAATTCTATGAGTTTTCTTATTATAATTATTTCATATCAGAGAGTTCATACAATAGTTGTCTTTTTGTATCTGGCTTATTTCACAGAGTATAATGTCCTCAAGTTTCATTCATGTTGTCACATGCACCAGGATTTCATTCCTTTTTACAGCTGAATAAGATTCTATCATACATATATACCACATTTTGTTTATCCACTCATCCGCTGATGGGCACTTGGGTTGTCCCAATAGTTTGGCAATTGTGAATAATGCCACTATGAACTTCATTATGCAAATATCTGTTCCAGTTCTTGCTTTCATTTCTTTTGAGTATATACCTAGTAATGCGATTGTTGGATCATATGGTAATCCTATACTTAGCTTTTTGAGGAACTGCCAAACTTTCTTCCACAGCAGCTGCACCGCTTTACATTCCCTCCAGCAATGCCTGAGTGTTCCTATTTCTCCACATCTTCTCCAACACTTGTAGTTATCTTTTTTTAAATAGTAGCCACTCTAGCGAGTGTGAAATGATTTCTCATTATGGTTTGCATGCACATTTCTCCAATGGCTAGTGGCATTGAGTATCGTTTCATGGGCTTTTTAGCCATTTGTATATCCACTTTGGATATATGTCTACTCAAGTCTTTTTCCCATTTTTTAATTGGGTTGTTTTTTATTGTTGAGTTGTAGGATATTTTTATATAGTCTGGACATTAAACCCTATTGGGTATGTGATTTCCAAATATTTTCTTCCATTGAATAGGTTGTCTTTTCACTTTCATGACAAAGTTTTTTTGTAATAATAATTTTTTCATTTGTAAAAAGATACTTAGATTACATAAACGATACACAAAAAATATAGGGATTCCCATATGCCCCGCTCCCCACACCTACCACACCCTCTCACATAAACCACATCCTTCATTAGTGTGACACATTCACTGCAATTGATAAATGCATCCTGGGGCTTAGCCATTAAGCATGGACCACAGTTCACATTGTAGTCTCCACTCTCTCCCACACAGTTCTGCATGTTAGGTGATGATATAAAATGGTCTATATCTGTCGTTGCAGTGTCATTCAGGTAACGTTTTGATGCACAAAAGTTTTTTTTAATTTTGAGGAGGTGCCATTTATCTATTCTTACAGTGAAAATCTGCAGGAAACAAAGTCTCTTAATTTTATCTGAAAATGTCTTTATGTCACACTCATTTGTGAAGGATATTTTCATTGAATATAGAATTATTGGTTTATATCTTGTTTTCTCTCAGCACTTTAAATACGTCATTCATTTTCTTCCAGTCTCCATTGTTTCTGATGGGAAGCCAACTTCATTGCAATCATGGTTTCCCAAACATAATGAGACAATGTTTTCCGGCTGCTTAGAAGATTTCATTTTTACCATTGGTTTTCAGGAGTTGCACAATGTTGGGCCTAGATGGGTTTTTTTTTTTTAATCCTGCTTGCATTTAGCTGAGCTTGTTTTGTATATATATATATTTCTCAACATATTTGGTCATTTTTACCATTATTTATTCAAATATTTTTCTCTCTCATTCCCTTTTTTTCCTACCAAAATTTAATTATATGTATGTTAGGCTACTTGATATTAAGTCTTTGATAATTTTCTGTTTCTCAGAATGAATAATTTCTCCTGATCTATCATCAAATCCACTGACCCATTTTTAAAATTTTTTTTTACTTTTTAAAGAAGATTTAGATTACATAAATGTTACATCAAAAATACAGGGGGGGCCAGCTGGATAGCCCAGTGGATAGGGCACCGGCATACCACATGGGAGGCCCCGGGTTCGGTTCCCGGGGACCTCTCCTAGCGGGCAGACCGCCTTGAGATGGCAAGCCACCATGGGCGGGCCAGAGCCGCCATGGGCAGGGCAAAAAGCTGCCACGGACAGGCAAAAGCCACCATGGGCAGGGCAGGTTGCCCGTGAATGGAGCACAGCCAGCCACCCGCAAACTGAAAGCCGGCCATGAACGGAAGCAGAAGCCGCCCATAAGCGGGGAAAGCTGCGCCTGCGTGGTGACCAGTCTCGGCGCATCGCCGCAGCGGGGGGGGAGGGAGGGTAGATATGTAATAAAATAAATAAATCTTTAAAAAAAAATGCAGGGAATTCCCATATACTTTGCCCCTTCCCCTTCTCATACTTTCCCCCATTAACAACATCTTTTGTGAGTGTGGTATATTTGTTACAATTGATGAACACAATGAAGCATTGCTACTAACCATGGTCTACATTTACATTATAGTTTATATTTTGCACCACACAATTTATAGGTTTTGACAAAATTTATAATGGCCTGTATCCATCATTGCAATGTCATGCAGGACAATTCCAATGTCCCAAAGATGTCCCATGTTACACCTATTCTTCCCTCTCCCTCCCTCAGAACCTCTGGTGGCCACTGACTTTATATCAATGTTATAAGTCCTTCCAATGCTACAATAATAAGTCTATTTTACTCCATAGTTGCATTCCCCCCTTATATTTGTTCATTCCTCAATCTTGAGGATTTAGGTATGGTGATATCCACTCTGCTTCCAATTGAGAGGGGTCTTAGATCCCATGAGGCAGATGGATGGAACTGTCTTGCTTGCAGTTGTAGATACTCTGTTTTTTGAGATGGGTGTTGTCCATCACTATCCTTTTGTTAGTTGTCCTGGGTGAGTCCAATGACCTGGAGAGTAGGTGTGGCAACTCTGCTGATATTCAGGGCTCAACCAGCATATGAATAGACCTAAGATTTAAGTCTCTAGGACATATATTTAACAAGTATAGTGCTAATTTTAGGTTCAAATAAAATGGGCAGGGAGGTCCTGTGTAAGGAAATTATAAATGAGTCTTACTCAGTTAATCAGGGAGCATATATTCCAAAGTAATGCTCACTGACAGTGTACCAAATTCCTGAGATTGTCTGCCCTGCCTAGAGTGTCTAGATGTCCCTAAAGCCCTCGGAAGCCCCCATTTGAGGCACTGTTTACTGTGGCAGTCAATGAGATCTCCATGAGGTATGCATTAGCATAATCTCTGGAATGACCTCCTGACTAACTCTGAAATCTCTTGGCCATGAAAACTCATTTGTATTTAATATTTCCCCCTTTTGGTCAAGGTCTTTTTATAAATGCATCACTAGTTGGCTCTTGGTAATAATCCCTTGGTGCCAGGGAGGCTCATCCCTGGGAGTCATGTCCCATACCAGGGGGTAAGGTAGTGAGTTTATATGCTGAGTTTGGATTAAAGAGAGTCCACATTTGTACAACAAGGAGGCTTTCAGGCGGTAACTCTTAGGAATATATAATACTTGCTAAGTTTCAATTTCATAAGAACAAGGTTCATAAGTACAGCCATCAATATCAAGGGCCTGGCATAATGGTCTGTCCTCCTTCACTAAGCACTGCCCATGTACTTGGGGGGTTCTTGCTGCTCTATTAGAGAATGTAGCAGGACTTCACAAGATGGGATTTCAATATTCTTTCAGTTATTGTGTGCGTCTCCACTCACCAAGACAATACCCCATGACCACTTGAATATATTCATATGCAACAGAGGCATGCCCCAGGTGTGCTCTTTCCCACACATCCCTCCATCATTAACACCCCACAACAGTGATCCTCCCCTACCACAGTTGTAATCCTTCTGTGATTCAAAACCTCCCCAAAAACAAAGCCAAAAAAACACACAAACAATAATAAATAAAATACAAAAATTGAAAATAATTTTTTTCATTGTGTCTTTCATCACCATAAGATCTGTTATCTTTTACATACAGTGACCATTTTTATGCCTTATTCAAAGTGACAGAATAACTTGGCAGTTGATGTCAGTCAATTTCTATTTTTGAGTACCTCATTGTTGGACTAAGGGGGCCACAAACAGAATAGACATAGAGGCAGGGATAAGAGCAACACATAGCTCAAAGAGCATGGATTTCCAGTCACCAAGGCTGATCTTGCTACTTCTGCTGCCAAATGTCTAATCTGCCAGCAACTGACATCAATGCTGAATCTCAAATATGGCAAATATTTCAAAGAGAGCAACAAGCCACTTAATGACATGTTGATTACATTGGACTCATTCTACTCTGGAGTAGGCAGAAATTCACTTTGATTAGAATCAGCACATATTAGGGGTGTGAGTATATGTTTCTTGACCTCAGTATCTCAGCCAGCACCTCCATCTAAGGGCTCGCATACAAGTGATTCACCAACATGAAATCGTAGAACACTGCATCACAATAAAGGACTCACTTTATATCAAAAGAGGCATGTTAGTAGGCTCTATTGGCTTCCCATAGATATACTGGTTCTTTCACATGCCCCACCTGAAACTGCCAGCTGGATCAAGCAAGATAACAGATTTTTAAAGGCAATATTGAGGTTACAGCTTTGAAATAATGAGACTCCATCCCTTATGATGCAGAATATACCCTACATCAATACCTATTCCACAGTGCTGTACCCATAAAAGAATACATAGGGCGGACTGAGAAATGACCATATTCATTGTAATTCACAATATCTGACTTGAGGAATATATACTGACTCTCCCTGTATCTTAAGGTTTTGTGAGTCTATAGGTCCTAGTTCCCAGAGGGGAATGCTCCTAACAAGAAACAGACCAATAGATTCATTAAACTTTATCTACAGTTACCACCAAGTCACTATGGATTCACACAGCAACCAGGGAGCAAGGAAAGGAGTCACCATCCTGGCATGGGTAACTGACACTAATATTCAGAAATAGACACAACTGCTGTTACATAATGTGGACAGAAAATGATACAACTAACATCCATGTGATCAACTGGGGTTTATCTTGGTATTTGCCTATGCAATTTTTATGATAAAGCAAAAATATGGAAACCATGACCTGAATAAGACATGATAAGCAGGAGCTCAAACCCCTCAAGGATGAAGATCTTGGAGATTCTACCAGCCAAATGGCAGCTGAGCAACAAAGGAATCTAGAATGATAGTAAAGGAGGAAAATGATAAATATCAGCTGTGATACCTGAAGCATATCTGCAGAAGGAGGGTCTATATTTCATCCACCCAACCTTCCTCAAGTATGTTGCCCTGAAGATACCAAACAGGATCTGGGAAAAGCTGTTCCCAGATCGCATGAACTTATTCGATGAAGCAAGTGGATCCAAGCGTTGCAAGAGTTAAACCAAATTCAGAACCAAGACTCTCACCCTTAGATGTCAAGTATGCTGCCTCTTTAATGCATACTGCCCCAAGAGATCTGCCTTACCTAAAGTTACACATTCAAAGGCAGCCCACTTCCAGTGACTAGTTGCTGTAGTTGAACAAAGAACCTCCCCTGCTTCAATGTGAGACACCTTTGAAGTGCCAACCCTGTGTTAGAGCTCTCCATGGAATCAGCTGAGGTCTCTGTGGCAAGAACATTGCCAATCAACCTCTCACTCTGCCCAATCCTGCTTCTCTCATTCCATTACAGTAGTATATCTGAGACTAGTTCCCAATAAAACACCTGAATTCTAAACGCAAATATGAATTATGTTTCCAGGAAACCCAGCCCATGCCAGTGTTTCATAATCACTTTGCAACAGAACAAAAGCACTGAACTATAGATGTGAAATGGTTTTATTATTGCAAATGGTTAAAGGTAGGGAAGCAGAATATTAAATTTTTCCCTCAGCCCAATCCTGCTTCCCTCATTCCAATATACATGCTGTTCTCAAGTATACACTCCAATAAATTACCTGAATGTAAATCTCTAACCATGTCTGTTTTCTGTGGAACCTGATGAAAGGCAAGTCTGATAATATAGGTTTTTGCCATTTTACTCACTAGTGAACTGAGACTCAGAGAGGTAAAATAGCTTGCTCAGGGTTTGTTTTAGTTTCCTGTATGCTAAAACAAGTACCATGCAATTGGTTGGCTTGAACAATGGGAATTTATTGGCTGTTTTGAGGCTAGGGGAAGTCCAAAATCGAGGTGTTAGTGAGGCAATGCTTTCTCCCCAAAGACTCTGGCATTCTGGGACTAGTTGTCAATGACTTAGTTGTTGGCTTTTCTGTCACTTGTTAATGCACATTATGATGTCCTCTCCATTCTCCTCCAGGTTTCTGTTGACTTCCAGTTTATTGCTCTTTCCATAGCTTCTCTTCCAAGTCCAATTTCCTTTTTCTTGTAATGACTTCAGCAATATTGGACTATGGCCCACCCTCGATCAGTTTGGGCACACCGTATCTAATAACATCTTCAAAGTTTCTATTTACAAATGGGTTCACACCCAAAGGACCAGGGGTCCAGACCTGACTGTGCTTTTTGTGCACACCATGATGCAATCCCCAACAGGACTATACAGTGATAACTAGTAAAGCCAGTATTCAAACCCAGGTCTGTTTGATTCCAAAGTCATGTGCCTTTCCTCTCCTCTCCAACTGAACATCACCTTATTAATAAAAGAAATCTGCAGCATTATCTGTTTGCTTTAAAGTAAACCTTCTCAAGCTGACAGGTCTATCAGAACTTGTCACTTATAATTTAATGCCATGCAGCCTGCTTGGGGCCTGTCAGACTTAAAGTAAAGCCCGAATGGATACTATGCCATTATGCATTTGATGTACTGCCTTCATGGAGTCAACCACCCTGCTAAATACTTAATGCCAATCAAATTTATTTACTGGATCGGCCCTCTCCCCTTCAGATATTTCCTTTTATCCTCTAGGCTTCTGAAACCTCAAGAGTTCTTTGGAAGCCACTTGGCACCTCATCCATATGGGGTTACTTATCGCCAATGATGACATTTTCAAGTCTAGGGTGAGAACTATTTATGAAGAGATAGAGGCCCTAAGGAACATCCGGGTGAGAAAAGGAGGGGAAATACAAAAAAATAAAAAAGATACTGTTATAACATGGGGCTTATAGAAATAGATGAAAGAGCTCTTTTGTTCAGTATCTTTTTATTCTGCTCCAAAATGCTATTTATGTTGGTCAAAGTTACCTGAAGACTGATTCCAAATCAATCAGATTTGCTTCTTTTTCAGCTTTTAAAATAATATTGATATGAGGAGAAGTGTAGAAGCTTAGGGAATAATACCAGAACAGCAGGTTTTCTAGGTTCATTCCAGTAATATTGGCTACTCTGGTATTTTTCATAGGACTTCAGTGAAATTTCCCTCATCCCCAGTCAGGGACCCAGAGGCACTAAATTTTTTTTTAACTGACAAACATACATCAATACTATGCTTCCATGTTGTTAGCAACGCATGTAAAAGATAAAGACAAGGTGGAGCATCACCAAAGAGGAATAGCTGAAAGACACGAAGATGGATAGACTGAGAAGACGTAAAAGAGAGCATCAGTGAACTGTCATGGGTAAAGCTGGGTAAACTGGTCCTAATCTTGCCTATATCTGGTCCAATTAAAAGTCTTCTCACGGGCCAGTCCCTGGCCAGGAAGGCACTTCACTGTTCCTACCTCCAACTTTTACTTAGTTAGTAAATCATTCTTCAGAAGTCAATTTATATGTACTTCCTCCTCAAAATCATCCCATCTACCACCATATCACAATCAGAATTGCTCAATTTGCCCTACTGCATGTTCTCTAAAAACCCCTGCAGTTTTACTTCACAGGACTTAGTACAATTTGAAACTTTATATTTAGTATGTGATTTTTGCCAATTTCTATTGATTTCAACTAATATCTTCTAAGTTGCATGATAGCATAAGCCAATTTTATTTTGTTTTTATTGCATCCTTAGGACCTAGGGCAGGGATTGGCACAGAATAGACACTCAGTATACATTTTTCAAAGAAAAAATGCACATGTGCATGAATGAATGAATGAATAACTTAGTATAAAAAATTAGACCTAAAGGATAGAAAGCGAACCATATTACATTTCAACATAAGAAAAATTATTTTGAATAATCAGTGTTATTCATCATGGAATCTGCTGGCACTTGTGGAACTGAAGCTTCCTACCAGAGGAAGTATTCAAGAACACAAAGCAAGACTTGTTTTGAAAACTAATATGCATATTAATTAAACTTGGATCTGAGCAATTGTTACTTAATATAATGTCCAAGAGTTCTAAGATTCTATAAAGGTTGTCCTCATCCATTTATATTATATTGACAAGTTCAATGACTACCTAACAATCTCTCAGGTCTCAGAGTTGTGGCAAATCAAACTTGCCAGGTCCCATCAGGAATCAGCAGAGAAGCTGATTTGCTCATCAAATCAAATCTTCTGGGATTCACTTAAGAACGAGTAATTCACCTTCTCCTGTCCATCAATCCCACCTCTTCTGGGTATAGCAGATGGCTTTGGATCTTGAATTTTAAAACATAGTTTATTGTGAATTTTTCCCACTCCCCTGAGAATGGTTCACATAGTTATTAAAGTGATAAATAAAAATAGCAAATTCAACAGGCGATCGAGAGTGATTTCTGGAGGGAACTCTATTTCCAATCTAGGTTTGCATAATGCTCACAGCATAAACAAATAGAAAAGGAAGATGAATAGAAAGGATTTTTAAAAATAAATTAATAAATGTGATATAAATAAAAGAAAGAAAAACTTAACTAGGGAGGACAGATTTTGGCACAATATGAAAAACTCTCTGAGTTATCAAACTATTATGGAATAAGCTAACTTGTACTGGAGAGTTCCCTGATAATACGTGTGTTTAAATGGTGGTGCCACCTGGTAGCAATGTTAATTACGATGTCTACATTAAATTGGTGTTGGTTCTCAAAGTTGTTTAAAGACCTTTCCAATTCTGGGGTTCCAGGATTCTATTACTTTATCTATCTATCTATCTATCTATCTATCTATCTATCTATCTATCTGTCTGTCTGTCTGTCTGTCTGTCTGTCTATCTATCTATCTGTCTACATTTCTATCTTTGGGAAATAATACTGTGTCTATATGGTACAAAACAACTTATAAAGTCAATTATTTTATTCAGCAAAGGATACCATGTTTCAGGAAAAGTGCTCTGTCTGCTGGGGTTGTTTGTAAATACTGCTATTCCACTGAATAGATGAGGAAGCTGAGGCTCAGAGAAGATAACTTTTCCAAGGTTATTCATAATAGAAAATCTAATAGAATGCCAGATTTTACTCCAAGTATTTCTGATTCAAGAAATTCATGCTTTCCCTACATAATCTAATTAATTACAAAAAGAAAATCATGACTGATGTTGGAAGCCAAGTGGGTAGTATTGTCTTGTTTCTTGGGTATCAGGCATTCACAGCATTGGATTGGGGAAAAGGGGAAGTGTTTTGAGTGTAGAGTCCAAGGTCCTGAGTGAAGGAGGCCTCAAGAGGAAGGCATGGATCCTAGACCCTCAAAGCTCAGGGGGTGGGACCCTGCACAGTTGCTGCTCCTTCCTGGCTGGGTGGTGTCCAAGACAGGGCACTGGCCTCAGTGGCAATGAGAGAGTTCGGAGACAACCACTACTTCCAGGGGTGACCGAAATTGAGTCATCATCCCAAATAGGGCAAAGAAACAGTAACAGTAAAGAACCAAAAGCCAAATGAGAGGAGGTTAAAAACTGATGATGGGGAGAAAGCCAGGATGGATTTCAGAGGTGAAGCACAGGCAGCCACGGGGTCTTGTCTCTGGTTGCCACAGCCATAGAAATGCATTACTGGGAAGGCAGGAGCCATTCCACAGGGGTGCTAGGCAGAGACGCTAAAGCAGAAGGCACTTTGTGTATGGTAGATAAAAGAAGAGAGTGGTTTAGGAAAATCAAGTTTTCTTACTGCACTGATCTTTTCCCTTGAAACCCATGATATAAAAAATATGGGCAAGATTACTCATTGCATATTCTTCCATACAAAGGCCTGAAATTCTTCTGAAATACTTTCTGCACTGGCGAGGATCAGCTCAAGAGCATGATGAGCTTGATCTGCAGGGAAGGTTCCAATAGCTCCAGCTGGGGACCACTGGGAAAGGCAGGAGCTTTTTCCATTTGTATCATAAGGACATTTACATATTTTTAAATTATACTGGCCATTATCAGTTTCAATAAATAATACATATCTACCAAATTATCATATACTGGGAGATATCATTTTATGGCTTTTAGTTGATGTTGTTGTTGTCGTTGTGTTTTAATAGAGCAGTGTAGTACGAGGAGACAATTCTGGTTCATTCCAACCCAGGGTAAAACATTTTCTCAAATCCGGGTGCATGCATAGCCTTGTTTTTGTGTATTTGTTTATCTGTCTGGGTTTATCTTGCAAATTTGTATGTAAATTTCCTACTTGATTAACTTTGCTTTGATTCCCCTGCAGCTGGAATGGGGGCTGTGATGCTACATAACATGCCAGAATCAGAAAAGAAACAAACAATGAACAAGCAAACAAACTCTGCTCAGAATCTGAAAGAAGGCATTATTAGTCACTAAAGACTGCCTGCTGAATTTGTGCTCATTTGGATGGACAAAGACTGTGTGTCCAGATAGAGATCCCAAATTGTTGTCTTCAAATCAGTACTGGCTTGGCTTCACCACCAGAATGCAAATTGTATCATTTGCTGCCATTGTGAGTCAACTGAAGATAAAATGTGAATTCCCTTTGCAATATGCTCCTACTGGCACAGGATGTGGGTTTCCCTAAAATTCATGGACCAGTTTCCAAACATGGTGCCTACCTGGATACAGGAGTTAGGACTTTCACCTTGGTCTTTCAGCAAAGCTGTGGAACATGGTTGGCAGCAGTAGAACCATTCCAAATAATGGAGATAATATTCCAAATGCATTATCTCAAAGGGAACTTAACTTTCTCCCCGCTCTTTTTGAATCTATACTTATACCACTATTATCTCCCCATTCACCAAGATGCATGGCTTAACATAGATTATGTTCTCTCTCCCTTTCCCTCTTTCATCACTCTGCAATCTGATATCAAATTCCATAGATTTCACTTTGCTACATCTCTCACCTAAGCTTACCTCACCATTTCCATAGTGCCTGCAAAGTCTCAGAGCCCTCATTTCCATTGGCCTAAAATATTGCAATAACTTCCTAATTCATTTCCCTATTACAGATGTACTTGTCTTTGTAAATCACCTTATGATCATAGCTGTTCCATTCCCCCCAAACTTTCTATGACTACCTGAGTTAAAAATGTGACACCATGACCAGGTTGTCTGTGACTCCAAGACTCTCTCCTTGCTATCCTCTGTGCCTGGAATATTCTTTGCCTTCTCCTAGCTCATTCATTCTAATAGTTTGCTACTCATTTTTCAAGACACAGCTCAACTGCTCCCTCAAATATTCAAGCAGAATTATGCCTCACCTAAGCAAGTTGTGCCATATATATGTAGCTACCTCCATTATTGCATTTCTTTCCTTGTTTTGTTAGTTTACATTCTTGGTCACTAATCTCTCCTATAAGAATGTGTTCTCTAAAATCATTGATATCATTAATTTTATCTTTATCCTCAGGAGCTATTGCTTAATTAGGTACCCAGTAAATGTTTTGCAGTGAATGAATGATTGACTGAATGATTTATGAATCCATTTTTAGGTGTACATTTAAGTAAATATTTGGGAGAAAGAAAAAAAAACACTATTGACTCTAAAATATTTAGATGGATATAAAAATGCTTGCAACTCCTATTAGATTCTGGATATAGGAAATTCTACTGTGCTGCCTTATCTTATTCAGGCAGCTGCATCTCTCTGATAAAGAAAATAACATACATTTGGAATTATACTGAAGCCTTTACAGGTTTATGTAATCAACAAAATGGTATTATTGTCAATATGTTCCTAATGGAAAAAGTAAAATATAGAGAGACTTAGAGAGTTTCATCTTGCTTTAATGAGGCAATTTTGTGGTGGTGTGTCTAATCCTAACTTCACTCACAGTGAATTTGCGTGGATGAATAAGGGTAACTGCTGTACCATTAAGACTTTGACCATGCAAAATACTATACTGGAAGGTTGTCCTGACAGTATTCATTCATCAGCATTTATTAGACACCTACTATAGAGAAATTTGCTAATCTCAGAAGAAGAAAAAATACAGTGTTGGCTTCTACACACAATCTACTGGAGTAGACTGACCCCTAGTTCAAGACCCATAATATCATAAAATGAGAGCTCTTAGAGAAATGAATAACTTAATTCTAGGAGTGCAGGGTGGGTGAGAACAACTCAGCCTGATGGTTTTGGTATGAAGGCTTAGGACACAGGTTTTTAAGGATAAACAGAAGTTTGATAAGCAGACCAGAGAGAAATGATGGGAAGAAATTACAGTATAAAAACGCAGAGTCATGTGAATTAGCCCCAGCTGAACTCCCAGCTAAGAGCCAGTATCAAATACCAAATATGAGATTGAGCTACCTTGGATGTGCAGGCAAGGCCAGCTGGAATAAACCATCATTTGACATCAGACTGCAACAGTATGGCAGAACTGCCCAGCTGAGTTCAGTTAAACCACAGAACTATGAGAGACAATAATAATAGCTTCTTTTTAAGTCAGTATGTTTAAGTTGAGAAGTGAGGTGCTGCTGTAACAAAAAAAACCAAATCACTGATTTGGGACCTGGAAGCAAACAGAAGCTGGAAGAGCCTGTGGGAGACTGTTAATAAAGAATCTGAGGAGATTGTTATTTGAAACCACAAGGAAATATATTCAGGTAAATGTTCTATTTTATATAGGCTAGTCATATCTGTGTTTGAATCCTAGATACCTACTTTACTAATTGTGTGCATTTAGCCAAATTACTTTACCTCTCCAACTCTGTTTTCTCAGCTGAAAAACAAATATGTTCACAACCAGGATTAAATGGGGAGGGGGGGGAGTTCCTTGGTATAGCTGAAAACAAAAAAGACTTTTTGTCAAATAGACTTGGAATTGCCACCACGCACCCTCAACAATTTAATTATATTCTCTCTCATTGCAATTGTCAGAGCCTAATATATGCTTCTTTCTCCCACTAGTGGATTTCTAGATATAAGTGGTATTAAAACACTGCTTAGATCATTGATTTACTCAAAAAAATATGAATCACATTGTATGTATAAGAAACCATTTTAGCTAATATTAATTAATAAGGTATATTAATTAAGAACATGGGCTAATGAATAGTCTTGGTTCAATCCTGCCATCAATACTTGTTAATGATGACCTTGAATAAGTTGCTTTCCCTCCTGGAGCCTGAGTTTCCTTGTCCTTAAAAGGAAAGTATTTTGGAAAAAGAAATACCGATCATTTTTTTTTTTGAAGAATGAATTATTTTATTATATGAAATCACCTGACACATTCTAGGTATTAATCAAATATCAGTTACTTTCTCTGGACATTGCAACCCAAACCCCATTGCAGGTAACCCTACTGCCCCACCACAGAAGAGAGCCACCTCATCTGTCTTTCTCAACTTTCCATCGTGGATGTTACCCTGGCATCAACTTAATCTTTGCCTTAATCTTCTAAAAAGAGAAAACAGGTTGTGCTTGATTCTTATACAATCATATCCCGGAGCAGGAAAAAAATAGAAGCCAATTACCGCTATCAATAATAATACAAGGATTTTGTATCATTCAACTGTAAACAACAGAGAGGGAGGACAATTCTTCACAATAGCCTAGTGAGCAGTTTAACCAGAAGGAAAACTATGTACAGTCACCCTAAAATCTCAAGTAATTAATTTCACACCAAATAGGTCTTTAAAAGTTGCCTGAAAATGTTCAGCTGTAGAAAGTCAAAACAAAAAAGCTTCCCAGGTAACTATAATTTTTACCTATCAATTGTAAGACATAATTAAGCACCTGTTAGCTGGGCTCTGGGAGATAGAGAGATGAAAAGATTTTACACTCACCCTTCAAATGCTTCCACTTTGAATAAAAAGTAAGTTACGGTTGAAAAATAATTTCGCAACTATTATTGTATTTGATTCTCACTAAAAAAAATGAAAAAGTTATTATCGCAAAACAGGAAATTAAAGCTTAGAAAGCTGAACCAACATTCACATTAATGCCATTAATAAGAAGATGAACTGGGCTGAGACATTCTATGTTTGCTCATTTGTTTAATTCCAAATCCTATTCTGTTTCCCTCATCCCAGGAGATGAAGACATAGCCTTTTCAAATAGGGAGAAAAAAATCCAGAAAGTTTTCTATTTTTTCACATGTTTTTCCTGCGTCATTACTGTATAAAGTCTTTCTTTCCTGTTCTGTCCTTCAATCCCATCTAGAAAGGAAAACTTTTTCCGTTGATAACGAAGCCTATGACACTTCTCCACAGTGACTTTTCTATGTGCAACAGGCAACAATATTCTCGTCACTGGCACATTCTCACAAATGTTTTTTCATATATTACTTCTAGTCCTACAAGTCATCTGCCTTTAGTGTCTCTGACATTGGAGAAAATTAACATTCAGGGAGGATAAACGATTTGATGATGGTTACGCAGCTAGTTAGTAGCAAAACTAGAATTCAAACACAAGTCTTCTGACTCCATATCCAGTACTCTCTCCCCTTCTCCATTGCTGCTTTCCAACCGGAACCAAATAATGTCTGTCATAGAGTTTAGGACGAGTATAGCAGAAGAGTTAAGAGCTCAGGGTTAGAATCTCAGCTCTGCCACTTGCTAGTTGGGTGACCATAGGCAAATTTATCAACGATTCTGGACCTCAGTTACCTCATCTATAAAATAGAGTTAATAATAGTCTCTACCCACCTCACAGGATTATTATGTGTGGTAAATGTGTTAATGAATGTAATATGCCAAGCACATAATAAGGACTCAGTAAGTTACAGCTAATTAAAATATTACTATTTTATCATTTTAATATTTATAATCCTAACAATCTTATTTCTTTCATTCATTTTCCACCACTGTGGTCTCAAAGAGGGCAAGAGGGCAAAGCACTTCACTCCTAAAAAGGAACTAAATATTTCCTTTGTTCTCTGGACACACTAACAGCACATAGCACACAAATACAGGAAGAGGGCTACAGTGAAATCTAATGACTCTACACAAATTGTGAGGCCAGAAATTCATCTAGATAACACGAACCAATGTTCATTATAGTTTTAATTAAATTCCACTAGGGTGTTTTATCTATTTACTTATCTGTCTTTGAAGTCTCCTGGAAGGTCAGAAACTTTATCTAGCCATAAAAACTGCATAGATTTTGATGACTCTATATCAGAAAACACTAATGCCATTTCCTTATCTCTGTGAAAATAGGTTTTCCTCTATATGCACTTCTAAGGACTACAAGAAACAACCTTGAGTGTGCTGTCCTCAATGAACTTTTGAGTAACTTATTTTTTCTAACAGCTTTTCTGCTAAATAACTTAATTTTGTCCACCACATAGCTATATGATTTTTCAAGTTAGATATATTAGGAAAATCATGCAGAAAATAGAGCTTCCATAAATCCTCCTATTATTAACATCTTGCATTACAGTGCTACATTTGTTACAATCTATAAAAGAATATAATTATAACTGTACTGTAGCCCATGGTTTACATTGGTCCCTGTTGTATAGTCCTTTTTTCAATTTTTTAAATCTAATAACATATATACAACCTAAAATTTCCCCCTTGTAAACACATGCAAATATATAATTCAATGCTGTTAATTGTGTTCACAATGTTTTGCTACCATATACCACCTATGTGATTTTTAAAAGAGAAAAAATCTTTATATCTCTTTATCATTTTGGATAGTCCATGAAATTTTCATTACTGTAATTGTAATGTCCCCTCTACTTGAAATATGTATTAGTGCCATCTGGACACAACTTTTGACAACTAGATAAAATCCAGCGCTATATGATTAAGTAAGCACACAAGAGCTTTCATTTACTTGAGGGGAAATAGGAGAACAATGATCTTTCCATCCCTAACTTCTCTCAGCCAAGATCAGCTGCAAAGCATTACTGCATGCTTTAGAACCGCCATGACCTAACATTCACCTCGCATTTGCTTAAACCATTCCCCTACCTACCAGGGCCCGGCTCCTCTTTTCATATATCTAACTGCTCTCCCTTCTCCAAGACCCAGCTAGAGACCTGCCATCACTGTGATCCTTCTCATCCGCACCCCTTTTTTTTTTAAGATTTATTTTTTATTTATTTCTCTCCCACCCCGTTGTTTTGCGCTTGCTGTCTGCTCTCTGTATGTTCTTCTGTGTTGGCTTGTCTTCTCTTTAGGCGGCACGGGGAACCAATCTTGGAGACTTTCAGAGTGGGGGAGAGGTGCTCAATC
>PVKH010010709.1:0-18109 GCA_004027955.1 Chaetophractus vellerosus | reverse complement strand
GCCTGTGAGGAGAGATGTCACCAAAATGGTGGACTGGGATGCTCCAGGATGCTTCCCCCCAACAGAATCTTTAAGCAACTAGCAAAACCGGGCAGAACCATCTTTCCTAGAGCTCCGAAAACAGTTAAAGGGTTGTGATAACTGGGCAAATGCCAACTCAAGAAATAGACAACAAAATTGGAAAACCTTGCTGTGCCGTTGCTGGCCTTTTCCTCACCTCTACCCCAGCTTGATCTGGAGCCAGCCTGAGCTCTCTGTGTAGGCCCTTCGTCCTGGTTCTGGAGGGAGCAAGTAGCACCTATGTGCATTCTGGAGTGGATGTATGTCTGTGCCAATCTATCTGGTGGCAACCCAAAAAAGCAGGTTGCAGGCAGCTAAATAAGTGTAAGAGCCAAGCACTTTGCAGTGGCCTGGGGCAAAGGATTACTGGCTTTAAGACAATAGAGCACCCAGGATGGGGAGGAAAGACTATTTCATAGGTAGAAGAGGCAGCATCAGATCCATGTAAAGAGAGGGTCCCTAAGGCTATGACTGTGTGTCCAAGAAAAGACATGCTCAGAAAAGACCCGAGAGGACCCTATGTTTTTGCCTCAGGGAGTTCTTGAGGTTTCTTATTAGGATGTAAGCTCTGACAGAGAGCAGCAACCAACACAGAGTTAATATGCAAAGACTGTGAAAGTGTTTTTGTTTGTCTGTTTGTTTGTTTTTGTTAGCTTCTGGAATTCAAGAAAATTTCTGTCATATCACTAGCTGGGTATAAACTTAAGGAACAGACAGATAACCAGGGACTAAATTCCAGAGTTAATACATTAAAATGTTAAAATATACAGTGTACAACAAAAGATTACAAGGCATACAAAGAAACCGTAAGTGATGGCCCATTGAAAAGAGCAAGATAAAACAACAGAAACTAATGAGGAAGAGGATTAGTCTTTGGACATAACAGACAAAGACTCAGAAAGTTGTTCTATTGAAAAACAGCTAGAGGATGATCCAGGAACTGTATAACATAGTGATTTGGGTAGTAAATGAGGATTGTGGTTAATAATATAAATACAAGAATGTTCCCCTATAGGTGTTAAGAATATGGTGATGTATGGGGAAAATACAACTAATATAACTTATAGACTATAGCTAACAGTAATATGGTAATATTTTTGTAGCAAAGGCAAAGAGGGTACTACATCAGTGCTAAAGGTAAAAAAAAAGAATATGGGATTTAGTTTTATCAGATATGAATATGTTCAAGCACTTTCTTCATTTTCTTCATTAACAAGGAGAACTTTATCATGTCATTTAACCAATCTGTTCTCATTTATTTATATTTCTGAACATTGGAGAAACAATTGAGTTTGGTTTTAGGATAAAATAAGATAAATGTGCTTGGATAGAATTTTTTAAAGTAATGCTTCCATAATTTGTTAAGCTGCCTTTTGTCTGTTATTATGATTTTTGAAGTTGAAATAAAGTTTACTTTTTAAAGAAGTCCTTCTAAATATGTTCAAAGAGCTAAAGGAAAACATGAACAAAGAATTAAAAGGATATAAAAAATACAATATGAGCTGAAGACCACAGTAATTGAAATTAAAAATGTCCTAGAGGGGTTCAACAGCAGGTTGGAACTGGCAGAAGAAGAGTCAATGAACTTGAAGATAAAAACACTGAAATTATTCAGTTTGCAGCACAGAAAGAAAAAAGAATAAAGAAAAGTGAATAGCACCTAGGAGACCTGTGAGACACAATCAAGCCTACCAATGTATCCATTGTTGGAGGGCATGAACAAGAACAAAGAAAAAAGGGGTAGAAGAAATATTCAAAGAAATAAAGCCTGAAAACTTTCTAATATTTAGTGAAAGATATGAATATACACATCCAAGAAGCTAAACGAACTCCAAACAGGATAAACTTGAAGAGATCTGTGCCTAGGCACATTACAATCAAACTGCTGAAGGTCAACAACAAAGAGAAAATCCTGGAAAGCTGCAAGAGAGAAGCAACATGTTACATACAAGGAAGTCCCAATAAGATTAAATACCAATTTCTCATCAGAAACCAGGAAGGCAAGAGAGCAATGGGATAAAATATTTAAAGTGCTGAAAGAAAACAACTTCCAACCAAGAATTTTATATCTGGTGAGACTGTATTTCAAAATTGAGGGAGAGAGTAAGACACTCCCAGATAAACAAAAGCTGAAGAAGTTTGAAGAAAAGATACTAATCAGTGATAAAAGTGGCATAAGTCAATAAATACCTCTGGTTAAAGTAACCATATGGGTAATTATAAATGCCAGCACCATTGTATTGTATTTTTTGGCATGTTACTACACTTTTTACTTTGTACAGACTCTAAAATGCAAATGTATAGAAAGTAATGATAAATCTATGGTTTTGGACATACAATGCATAAAGATATAATTTGTAACAAGTACAACCAAAAGGTGGGGGACAGAGGGGTATAAGTATACTGTGTGTGATATGCTATTGAAGTTAAGTTAGTGTCAGACCAAATGAGATTGTTAAAGATTTAGGATGTTTAATTTAAGCCCCATGCTAACCACAAAGAAAATATATGAAAAAATATATGCAGAAAGAAAGAAGGGACTCAAAATGGCACAATACAAAAAATAATCAAATAAATACAAAAGTAGGTATTAATGGAAGATTTAAAGAACAAAAAAGATATAAAACTTACAAGTCAAATAACAAAATGGTAGGAAAAAGTCCTGCATTATCAGTAGTTACTTTAAATGCAAATGGATTAAACTTTCTGGTCAAAAGGCAGAGATTGGCAGAATGGATAAAAAAGCATGACCCAACTATATGCTGTTTATAAGAGACTCACCTTAAATTCAAAGACACAAGTAGGTTGAAAGTGAAAGTATGGAAAAAATATGCCATGCAAACCGTAACCAAAAGATTCTTGGTGTATTAGTCATGGTTCTCTAGGGAAACAGAATCAATAGAAGATAGGTGTCAATAAAATGAAATTTTATAAGAGTCTCTCACATGACCATGAGGATGCACAAGTCCAGGTTCTGCAGGCAGGCTGCAAACCAGGGGCTCTGAGGAAAGTTCTATGAAGGTCCTTGATGAGTTTCCAGGAGATGTTGGCTGTCTAAAGAAATTCTCTCTGAATTCTCTCTGAATGCTGAAATCACTTCCCTTTTTAAGGCATTCAACTGATTGGATAAAATGTCACTCATTGCTGATGGCAATCTCCCTGACTGATGTAGATATAATCAGCTATCTATGCAGTAAACTCACTGGTGACTAAAGTTCATAAATGTCCTTGTATTACCATTAGCCCAGTGCTTGCTTGACCAAACAACTGGGCCCAATTACCTGGCTGAGTTGACACATTAGCCTAACCATCACAGTTGGGATAGCTATACTAATATCAGATGATATAGTCTTAAGTCAAAGACTGTTCCAAGGGACAAAGCAGACCGTTATGTACTGATAAAGGGGTCAATTCAACAAGGAGACATAACAATTATAAATACATATGCATTTAATGGTAGAGCCCCAAAATATATGAAGCAAATATTGATATATTTAAAGGGAGAAATAAACAGTTCTACATTAATAGTAGGAGACTTCAATATATCGCTTTCAATAATGGATAGAACATCTAGACAGAATAACAATAAAGAAATAGAACACTTGAATGATTTACAAATGAACTAGACCAAACAGACACATATAGAACACTTCACTCAACAGCAGCAGAATAAACATTCTCCAGGATAGACTGTATATTAGGTCACAAAACAAGTCTCAATAAATTTTAAAAGATTGAAATCATACAATGTATCTTTTCTGCCACAATAGAATGACTGTAGAAATCAATAACAGAGGGAGGACAGGAAAATTCAAAAACAGGTGGAAATTAAACAATGCACTTTTAAACAACCAATAGGTCAAAGAAGAAGTCACAAGGAATATTAGGAAATATCTTGAAGCTAATGAAAATGAAAACACAACATACTAAAACATGGGATGCAGCAAAGGCAGTGCTGAGAGGGAAATTTATAGCTCTCATGCTTATATTAAAAAAGAAGAAAGAACTCAAATCAGAGACCTAACCTCAAAAGAAGAACTTGAAAAAGAGGAGAAAACTAAACCTAAAGCCAGCAGAAGGAAGGAAATAACAAAGATTAGCATGGAGATAAATGAAATAGAGAATAAAAGCAACAGAGACTCAATGAAACCAAAAGTTGGTTCTTTTTGAAAAAAAAAATCAATAAAATCGACAAACCAAAAGCTACGCTGACAAGGAAAAATAAAAAGAGAAAGGATGCAAATAACTAAAATCAGAAATGCACAACGGGTATTAAAATTGACCCCACTGAAATAAAAAGGATTATAAGAGGAGACTATGAACAATTATGCAATAACAAATTAGATAATCTAGATGAAATGGACAAATTCCTAGAAACACACATTACCTAAACTGACTCTAGAAGAAATAGAAGACATCAACAGACCAATGACAAGTGAAAAGATTGAATAAGTAATCAGCCCCCCCCCCCCCAACAAAGAAAAGCCCAGGCCCAGATGATTTCACTAGTGAATTTTACCAAATATTCAAAGAAGAATTAACACTAGTCCTTCACAAACTCTTCCAAAAAATTGAAGCAGAGAGCTAGTGAACAGTGTACTTTGAACACAGGGTCCTGGCCTGGCAACTGCTCTCGGAAAAGAAAAAAGAGAAAACAGGGCTCAGGGACCATGGGAACAGGTCTCAGACTTTGAGGCATGCTGGGAACTCCAGACCCAGGAAAAAGATACTGTTGAGGTTGTGCATGGGTGGGCAGTAATGTACCAGTCTGCAGTGACCAAAGTCACCAATCTAAAGGGTCAGAATTAGATTCTAGTCTAACATCCAAATCCTAGGGGGTGAGGGAGACAGGGCATGGTGGTGGAGACTTGTACCAGTTAGGAAATATTCCACTGTAAGTAACAGAAAAATCTGACTGACAGTGGTTTAATCAAATAGAGGTTCATTTCTCTCACATAATAAGAAATAAGAGGTAGGTAGTTATTGGTATGATTAAATCACTCAAATGGTGCTATTAAGGACCTGGGCACTTTCTGTCTTTCCTTTCTGCCACCCTTACTGTGTTGGCTTTCTGTTCTCACATTTATTCCCTCATGGCCTTAATGTGGTTGCTGCAGCTCCAGGTATTACATCTGCATTCAGCACAGGAAGAAAAAGGGAGAAATGGTGCCAATGACATCTTTCCCTTTAATCAGGTAATAAGGAAATCAAAAGTCTTCAACTTCTCTTGAAGAATTTAATACATTGGTAAAAAAGTTTTAAAAAAGAAAGGGAAAGAAAGAAGGGAAAAAGGAAAGACAAAAGAAGAAAGGGAAGGAGGGAGGGAAGGAGAGAAGGAGGGAGGAAAGAAGGAAAGAAAGCCTTCCCAGGGGTACTCAGCAGGATTTCCCTTATATCTCTTTGGCTAGAATGAAGTCACATGGTCATTTTTAGCTGCAAAAGAAGCTGGTAAAGAGATTATCTGGCTTTTATATTCTATGGTGGGTGGATAATGAGAGGAAAGGGTTGAGAATGGCTATTGAGTTTGCTAACCAGCAGGTTCTGCCACAGAATTCTACATTTTGAGCATGTCATGGCATTCAGGGGATAAATCACATAAGTCTGTCCTGGTCAATGCACCTTTACACATGCTGTTTCCTGGAATTGGGACCCCTCCATCCCATTCCCATACCTCCCATATTTGCCTAACAAAGCTCTCAGTGTATTCTAGAACTACACTTTTAGAAGCAATTTGGCAACATATTTCAAGGGCCATAAAAGTGTTCATAAATTTTGACCCAGTATTTCCACTCTGAGAATTTATTTGTTCCAAGGAAATAATCCAAAAGAAAAAAAAAACCCTGACATGCTCAAAGATGTTCATTGCCGCATTAGAAATAAGAAACAACACAAACATCCAACAATAAGGAATGGGTTATTAAACCATATTTACTGGATGGCATACCACACAGCCATTAAAAGTGAGCATTATAAATATTGCTTAGTAATGTAAAAAAAGGACTTCGGATACAATGCCATCTTTAAAAACATAATTGCATGCACCATTTGGATTGCACACTTAAACACATGCGTGCCTTGTGGATAAAGAGCTGAAAGGCATTCATGAAAGTTGTCGAGTTAGGGTGATGGGACTATGGGTGATGTTTTTTCCCTCTGTTGTTCACAATTTCTGTAATGGTGTTATATAGTTTTTAACATAATGGAAGGGGAGAGAAAAATGATCCAGCTTTCAAGCCCCATCTCAAATGCCACTTCTGATTTTCCTAACCACATCTTCTCTGAAAGCTCTCTTATTGCTCTTATTTCACTGAACCACGTTCTCTTCTCCTTTGTCCAATTTCCCTTTGCTCCTGACCCAAGGCTGGCACCAGGATTCAGGAAGGCCAAGAGGCTCAGGCTGAGAGTCTTGAACAAGAGCCTGTTGTGGTGGAAGTGGTGAGGGGCCGTGTGTACTCAGGAACCAGGCATGGGATCTAAGACACAGCCAGGGCACCAGCAGTGGGTATAAACTGCTGGGCATTGAGAAAAAGCTGGTCTTTCTGGTTATTGTAAGTATCTTCTTAATACTAAGCAGTACTTGTATACATCCTCACTGCAAAATAAAAACTGAGTGGCACAGATAAGGCCCCCCTTAGCTCCCACAAAATCCAACTCCCCTCCCCAGATATTGCCTTATCAGTATGTTCCCTTCCAGAATATTTTTCTACACGTGCATAGTTTTGAAGTGTGTGTGTGTGTATGTTTACTTAAATAGGGCCATACTATTTTGCAACTGACTTTCCTCTTGTAAGAGATCTTTCCATTTCAGGATGTAGAAGTCTACCTCATTTTTGAGACCTCCATAAACCATTGCCAGTGTGGATATTCAGAAATGTATTTAGCCCTTTCTCCACCAATGAGCATTTGGCTGTTTCTGATTGTTTCTATCTCCTCCACGGCCACCACGGCCCTCTGTAAGCAAACCTCCTTGTGCACCAAGAGCTTTTCTCCAGAGACGTGGAATTGCTCTGGTGAAGGGTATGGGCATTTTACATTTTAATAGATACTGCCAGATTGCCCTCTAAAAATACCATGACAATTTCCATTCTTACCAACAGTGAAGAAGGTGTTCATTGCCCTTGAATTCTTGCCAACAGTGGCTATTATGAATCATTTTTAAATTCTGCAAATCTGTCAAGTGAAAAATGTTAACTTGGTGTTTTTAGTTGCATCCCTTTATTACTAGTGAGGCTGAGCATATTTTCATATGTTTATTGACCATCTGCAGTTCCTCCTAATTGAATTGTCTGTTCCTAGCTATCACCCTTTTTTTGCTTTTAGGTTGTTTGACTTTTACTTAGTATTTGTGGGAATTGATTTTATATTCTGAATAGTAATCCTTTTCTGTTGTAGATGTTGCGGATACGTTCTTCTAGCCTGTCGCTTGTCTTTTAATGGTATTTATGGTGTCTTTTGTTATACAGCAGTTTTAAATTTGGATGTAATCAAATTTAGCAATCTTTCCTCTATGGTTTCTGTGTTTTATGTCTTGCAAAAGAAAGCCTTTCCTACCCCAAGGTTATAAACAAATTCTCCTATATTTTCTTTTAATAGTTTTATAGCTTTGTTTTTTTACATTTAGCTCTCTAATCCATCTGGAATTTATTTTACTGAATGGTGTGAAGCAGGAGTCTAACTTTTTTTTCCACAAGGATAGCCAATTGTGTCTACAATATTTATTGTAGAGACCATTCTTTCCCTACCGATTTTAAATGCTACTTTAACATATACTGAATTCCTCTTTTACAAGATCACTTTTTAAACTCTGCTCTGTGACATTGATCCATTTGTCTATTCCTGTACCAGCTGAACACCATATTAATTAGTACAGTGTAGTAGTGTTTTGATATCTGATAGGGCAAGTCCCCCCTAGTACTTCTTTGTCAAGTATTTCTTGGTGATCCTGACAGTTATTCTTCTAGATTAGTTTTAGAATTGACTTGTCAGATTTCACAAAAAATCCTGTTGCGGCTTTGATTGGCATAGCACTGAATTTATAGATTTCTTTGGGCAGCACTGACATCTCCACAGCTTCAGGCGTCCTCACCCAAGTGCGCTCTCTGTTTCCTTAGGCGTCATGCATATGTCTCAGAACCCCACTGCTGAGCAGCTCTGTGATCTTAGGGGAGACTCAGCCTCTCTAGCTCCATCATCTCCCAAGGAGAAACACCATTTCCTGTCCCAGAGGTGGTGGGAGCCCCCTGAGGATGAGCTCCTGGAAAGCAGGCTCCCCTCAGTTAACTCAAAGACCCGGGGCAGTGAGTGTTTTGCGCGGTCCTGAGGGGAATCCGGTGTTCCCTTAGCATTATTAGGGAGATTCAGGGAGCGCAGGCTGGAGGCTGGCAAGGAGAAAGAGGCAGCGAAATAACAGGGTGACCACTGGTTAGGTACTTGACATGTATCATTCATCCTCAAAACAAACCTATGAGTTAGGCACTATCATCCTCATTTCACAGCTGAGGAAAATGGGACTCAGATCATGCCTTCCCAGGCCTGATAAACTGCAACCTGCACTTTCAGCCCTGACTAATTTAGGAGCCAATGGGAGCCTCTCCTGGTCATAAAGCCAGAGCTGTTAGGGTCCACCGCTCCCTTGTCTGAGGTATAATGAGCCAAGGAGTACACTGAGCCCCCAAGATACTGACATGAGCATTCTGCATTTAGCACGGTGTCTGACACATATCAGGAGCTTGTTGGAATGGACTGGAGTAAAGTCCAAAGGCCATAACATAGTGCTAGATGAATTCAGAGGAAGAAAAGAGCTCTGTGGACTGGGGGAAATCAGAGAAGGCTTCCAGGAGGTGGGACTGGGTCTCAGCCCTGAGGCATGGAGAGGATTTAAACACAGAGATGAGAATACAGTGTTTCAGAGTTGGAGCTGGTATGGCCAAGCAGCTGGGCCCAACTGTCTAGAGAGACAATGAGGTGAGCAGAGGAAGGGATTTCCCAATGATAGACCTTGGCTGGACTGGGCAGCATCTCCAGGCAGAAGGTTATGGACATGGTGTCTTCAGAACCATGTGGCACCCCACGGTGTCCTGAGGTTAAGCTTCACTTTCTGTAGGCTGCCCTCACAGCTGGTTGCCATGGCACCAAAACACACAGAACAGCCCTGGGAAGTCAGCTGGGAGGGGCAGGAAGGGGCTGCTTTCCTCATGCCCTTTGCCTGCCCCACACTGCATCCTGACCCTGTGTCTCTCCACCCTGACCTTGCCTCCCTACACCACACATCTGTGCGTATATTTGTGTGGGTACCGGGGCATGAACTGTGTGCCCCCAGGTGAGTCCCTCAGCCTCTCTGGACCTCAGGACAGATGGGTTTCCATATGTGTGCGTTCTTCTGGTCACAAGGTGATCCAGCTAGCTCCCACAGGAGACAGAACAGCCTCACAGGATGGTCACTATTAACACCCTCACACCACTAGATGCCAGGTGCTTTATAGACAGATTGCCACGTTGAGTTTGGGGTTTAAAAACCAAAGCACATTAGTTCAGATCCTCTGCGAAGCCAGACCCCTAGACAGGATTAGAGATTGTCTTAGTTTGCCAAGGCTGCAGTAACAAATACCACAGACTATTTGGCTAAAACAAGAATTTACTGTCTCCATTTCGGAGGCTAGAAGTCCAAACTCAAGGTGTTAGCAGGACCTGCTTTCTCTGGTCTGGGACATTCTGGTGGTGGTTTGCTGGCAACACAGTCTCCACCTCTGTCACGTGGCCGTCTGTCTCCTGTCTCCTGCTCACTCCTGCTTATAGGGACTCAGGTTATATTGAATTAAAGTCTGCCCTGATTCAATTTGGCCTCATCTAATAGGATTTTCAAAGCTCCTATTTACAAATGAATTCACAACCCCTGAACTGGGGGTTTGGACTTAAACAAGTCTTTGTGGGGGGCATGATTCAATCCATAACAGAGATGCAAGAGACGTATTGGGAAGAACTTCTGCGAAGGAAAAAGGGAAGCGAGCTGGAGGAAGCAGGGAACTGTGATGCAGCCTGAGACTTGCGTGGGCCAGAGGCGGGCCAGACAGGCAGGCTCTCAAGACCGCAGTGCGGTTCCAAGGAGGTGTCCGCCAAGCCAGTCGGGAGTTCTTGAGCTAAAGTCATCCTCAGAGTCCTGGGTCTCACAAACATTGTCCTGTCTCAGGACCCCTGCTGTGCTCCGTCCTTGGCAGGGCATCCTGTGGGAAGAACGGCTTCAGCGTCCACACGCAGCCGCTGGGGCCCTCGGTCAAGTACGCGTCCCACAGGAGAGCTGAGCGGCACGTTATCACGGTGGCCACCCCAAGCAGTGTGGGACCCCCCACCTGCTGGATTCGGATGCTATTTAAGCCAAGGGGAGGCCAGGTGTGGAGGTGTAAAGACCTCGAGTTTGGGAAGACCAGGCTTTCGGGCTCTACTGCTCACAAACTCTAGGGCTTTGATCAGGTTTTTTTCTAACCAGACTGAATTTTTCTACAAAATGGGGTAGCAATACCTTTTTTGTGGGCTGCTAAGAAGATAATCTAGGACCCGAAACCCTCTCTCCCAAGCTCCAAAGAAGAAAAATTAAGTGGAACTGATTGACCAAGAACCTGGGTCAGAGGCCCAAAGGAGGAAGCTCTTTCCTCTTTCCTAGGGGAGGATGGAGAGGTCAGAAGACTGAGAACCGGGGATGGAAAGGAGAATCTCTCTGAAATCCACTCAAAGAGGACATGGTATGGTCACTTGAGGGGAAAAGTACAGATTGTCTACACCATCATCTGGCTATAAGGTGCTTCCTAACCTCATAAAAACATACAGGGTCAACTCTCATTCTCTGCTGATGGGAATGCAAAATAGTTCAGCCACTTTAGAAGACAGTCTAGCAGTTTCTTACAAAGTTAAACGTAGTCTTAAAAATATACAGTCCAGCAATCATACTTCTAGGTATTTACTCAAAGGAGTTGAGAACTGAAGTGTCCATAAAAACCTGCAGATGTGAGTTTATAGCAGTTTTATTTATAATTGCCAAAAACTGGAAGCAACTAAGATGTTCTCCAACAGGTGAATGGATAAACAGTGGTACATCTATACAATGGGATATTACTCGGTAATAAAAAGAAGTCAGCATCAAGCCACGAAAAGACATGGAAGAACTTTAAATGAATAGTGCTAAGTGAAAGAAGCCAGCCTGAAAAGGCAACAGACTGTATGACTCCAACTGTATGACACTCTGGAAAAGGTAAAACCGTAGCGGCCAGGGATTGGGGGAGTGGGGAGGGATGAATTGGTAGAGCACACGTCATTTTTAGGGCAGTGAAATTACTCTGTATGATGCAGTTATGGTTGATACATTACATTATGCACTTACATAAAACTGCACAACACAAAGAGTGAACCTTATTGTAAACTATGGATTTCAGTTATTAATAGTGTATCAATGTCAGTTTACCAATTGTAACAAACGTACCACACTAATGCAAGATGTTAATAATAGGAGAAACTGGGGATTGGACGGTATGTGGAAACTATACTTTCTGTGCAATTTTTCTGTAAACCTAAAACTGCTCTAAAAATAAAATCTATTTTTAAAAAAGTGTAGGTTTTACAATCATCTCAAAATAAAAAAGTTTAACTTAGCAAAAAAAAAATATCAGATAAGAATGCCTTCAGCTGCAAATATCAGACAATCCAACAAATTGCAGCTTAAGCAATAATGTAATCTAATTACCCATATAACAAGAGATCTGAAGGTAGGGGACTCCAGGATTTGTTTAGTTCCCCGGTAATTTTAGGGGGCTGGATCAGTGTCTCTGTGCTTCTCTTGGCCTTTGCTTCATGTGACTGCCACATCTCCAAACATCACACCCTCACGCCGTAGTGTACCAAACAAGAGGAAAGGAAAAGGCATAAAAGGGGTCACTTACCTCTCACTGCTTTCCCAGAAGTCCCTTGCAGACACCCCCCTTATGTTTCATTGGCCAGAATTAGACCATCCTTGACCCATCGCTGGCAAAGGCATCTCTGGGCACATAGCTGCTTGAACGAGATCAGGTCAGTTAGCAAAGAAAGGGTTTCTGGAGACAGTATCTACCTATCCTTCTGAGCATAGCGAAGGGGTTACATAAGTATATAAACAAATACAGTCCAGTGTGTACAATTATAAGTGAGTACAAGGCACGGAAGTCATCCTGAGAAAGGTATCCATAAATCCACTCATTCAATCGCTAAAGGGCAGGGGTTCAGGGGTGACTGGAAGAGTGGACACCTTCCATTATAATGGAGCTGACAGAATCTCTGTCCTGAGGGTGGCACCAGGTCGCAGAAAGCTATACAGAATCTACGTCTGAGCAAAGTGTTGCCAGACGAGTAGGAGTTCGCCAGACAAACTGCAAAGGGGATGGGGGATTCCAGCCACAGGACTGGGCACAGGGAAAGCTACGTGGTGCAGGTGAACAAAGGGTTCACTATTCCTACAGGATGAAGTGAAAGGGCGGGCAGTGTGTAAGATGAGGCCAGATCACGCAGAGGCCTGGAAGTTGGGTAATGGAGAGCCCCTGAAAAGCTTTAAAGCAGGACACTGACATAAAGACTTTTAAATGATTATGGTGATAATATGGAGGAATCTCAAAAACAATTTGCTGAATGAAAGAATACAAACTATGTGATTCCATTTATGTGAAGTTCTGTGAAATAGGCAAAACGAACCTATGGTGAAAGAAATCAGAGGTATGACTGCTCCTGCAAAGGGGGATTGACTGAAAAGGGTCATGAGAAACTTTAAAGCATGGCAGCAAATTTCTGTATCTTCACCGGCGTGGTGGTTACGAGCATGCAATATATTTGTTAAAATTCATCAAATGCTACACTTAACATACGTGCATTTCATTGTATGTAAATTAGACCTAAAATGTTTTTTAAAAAGTATCCTGACAGATGGATTGGAGAATCTGAAGATGGGGAAGTAGGAGGAGGCTGCTGGTATAAACTGGGAGGAAGGTTCTCTAGCCTGAACTGAAGCAGGGTATGGGAGGAGAGGAAAGATGGGCTGAAGGAAATGTGCTGGTGCAACCAGGAGCAAGGCTATTTGACTGACTAGATTTGGGGAGGGAAATGGGAGGGAAAGAAGAGAATCAAGGTGACCTCCAGCTTCTGGCTCAGATGACTGGTGCCATCATTAGACAGGGACCCCAAGAAGGGGTGCAGTTTGGAGGGAAGGGAAAATAAGCTCAGATGTGGACCCACTGAGTTTGTGATGGAGATGTTTTTTGGGCAGTTGGAAACGTGGAGCTAAGTTTTGGAAAGAGAGATGGGCTGGAGATGGGTCTCAAATATACGGAGCTGGATCAGTCATCCAAAGGGAACAAACTGAGTCTGAGGAGGTGGGAAGAGGCAGGATGGGGAGTCAAGAACAGAGGGCTGGGAGTCCCGCCACTGAAGTGCTGGTCAGAAGAGAGGACTGCAGTTCAGGAGGCTGACAAGGAAAGGTGAAGTACAGGAGGAGCACTGTAGGGTGTCCTCACAGAGGAGGGAAGGAAGTCAAGAAGGAGAGAGCGGCCAGTTGTGGCAAGTGCTTCAAAAATGTCTAATAGGATGAATTTGAGGGAGGCGTGAGGATGGGTCTGGGGCCCCACATGCTTAGGTGGAAGAGGCTGTGCTCAAACACACATCTCCTGACTTTAAGCCCGGCGGTCTTTCTAAAACTTTGAAACACCAGGCTCCAAAGGAGCATGGAAAATGCAGAAGAGGAATCTACAAAGGCCCTTCCTCATTTTTTTTTTAAGTCAGTGGATGCCATTCATCAAGCTTCCAGGTTTAAACAAATGATGGTGAAACTGAACAGAGGAGCACTATGTAGCTGTTTAAAATACTGGGGCAGACAAACAGATGCCCGTGTCACTGCCTACACGTTCTGGTAAAGAAAATTATACAGCTGGAAAAATATACATAAATGTGTCAGCAAGGTTAACTCTGAATGGCAGGGTAATCCGTGATTTTTGAAACTATTTTTATTTTTTAATTTTTTTGTTACATACCACCCCCCCTTCTGCTTGCTCTTGCTATGTGTTCATTTTTGTGTTCTTCTATGTCTGCTTTTTTGTCTCCCCCTGTTGCGGCCACGCGCCAAATTGGCCCACCGCGTAGGCGGCTTGCCCCACCCGTGGACGGCTCCGTTCCGTTTCGCGGGCGGCTTGGCTCCGTTTTTCGCGGGCGGCTCGGCTCCGCTTTTTGTGGGAGACTTGCCCTGCCCGTGGCGGCTTTGTCCTGTCTGTGGCGGCTTTTTTTTGCCTTGCCCACGGCGGCTCTGCCCGCCCATGGCGGCTTGCCCCCCTCAAGACAGCCTGCCCGCTTGGAGAGGTCCCTGGGAACCGAACCCAGGGCCTCCCATGTGGTGTACCGGCGCCCTATCCACTGGGCTACAGCCGGCCCCCAGAAACTATTTTTAAAAGTTTGATAATCTGTATTTTCTAGTTTTCAAGACATAAAAAGTTTACTCTAGATAGTGGAGGATGCCTAGTTGGTGCTGGGTAATTGGAGGAGAAGAGAACAGAACAGCCTACCTTGAAGGTACTCAGGAATAGTCCTATAGTCACAGCCATAGGAAAGGGAAGGGACAATGCAGGGAGGCTGGCTGGTCACGTTGGATTGGAGAAAGCCTTTGCTGAGAGGCCAGTGTGGAGGGGACAGCAAGGTGATGCTGGGAGCACTGGGAACCCTGGGGGAGGTACTGAGCAGGGCCGTGGCAGGGCTGCCTTGACATGATCCATCCAGGCCATGGAAGCTGGGGCAGACCACGGGTCTCTGTGGAGTCTGCAGCCTCAGCTCACTCCACGCGGCCAGTCCCAGAAGCCCTCTCTGCCTTTGCGCACCTACGCCTTCTGCCTGGAACGCCCTTCTACACCCCCCTTTTAGGCAAATACCTTCCTAACTTTAAGACCCTGCCAGCCTCCCCCAGCACAGAGGCAGAGCACACTGCTCACACACCTCTTGCCATACCTTGCACTTGCCACCTTCTGTGTGATTAACCTGATTTCAGGTCTATGCCCCTTACTAGACAAGGCACTCTCCAGGCCCTTGTCAACCTTGGTTATAGGAAGGCTCATCTGCCCTATAAGCCTGCAGCTGTCAGGATCCCAGACAAAAATAGAGGTTCTGGAGGAATAAGGGAGTCAGAGAATGGACAAATAGGTCAGTGAACGGAGAGAGCACCCCCTCCATAGCAGCCAAACACTCCTGGTAAAGGGCACCACCACGCTCAGGACACCGGTGACGAGGTCCAAGTGCTGGCCCCCTCCCAAGCGCAGTTATCCCAAGCACGAGTCACTGGGAGTAGGTGCCAGCTAGGTTTGACACTCAAATGCTGAAGGTTCTAGAGAATGTGAGGAGATTTGAGAAAGGTAACTACCACCCTAGAGAAAGGAAGAAAAGCAAGAACTCAAACAAGAGTCAGAAACTGGCCCTTTCTTAAAGCTTCCTGGGAAGCAGATGTGGCTCAAGCGATTGGGCTCCCGTCTGCCACATGGGAGGTCCGGGGTTCGATTCCCAGGGCCTCCTGGTGAAGGCAGGGGCGGGCCTGCGTGGAGAGCTGATACAACAAGATGACGCAACAAGAGGGAAACACAGAGGAAAAAGACAATGAGAGACGTGGCAAACCAGGGAGCTGGGATGGCTCAGGTGATTGGGTGCCTCTCTCCCATGTCGGAGGATCCCAGGATCGGTTCCCAGTGCCTCCTGGGCGGGGACAGGAAGGGAAGACAAGCAGACACAGAAGAGCGCTCAGCAAGTGGACACGGGGAGCAGACAGTGAGTGCAAGTGGAAGAGGAGGGAATAAATAAAATTTTAAAAAATAAATAAAAGCTTCCTGCACTAGGCCTTGGGAACCAAGAGGAAAGCACAAATATTGAGTTTAAGAACCAAAGGCACTTTCTATTGAGAAATGGACATTTCCACATTAGGCAACAAAATAAGCAGCAAGAGAATGAAACGGTCCTGATGCACATAACAGCTAAGAGGCACCCAGAGATTACTTGTGAGTTATGCAGAAATCTTCCCAGAGAACTAGACTCATACAGGACATGCCAAAGAAAGTGGAAATCAGTCCAGGTTACAAAGGAGAGTTACGTTCAAAGAAATAACATAAGACTGCAGAGATAAAATCAGAAAAGTCGTTCAGAAAAAGAAATGAGGCATTACTTTCATAAGGCAGCAAAAGAATGAGAAAAACATTTTCTAACTAGAACAGGACAAAGAAAGGGATAAGGAGATTGTTGGCTCGTTTTTAGTTTGGGAGAGAATGCCTATAAGCAATGACACTAAAAAAGCAGAGGCTTTTAGTTTTTTCATAGCCTAACAAGGTCAGCTGCGATCTGAAAACTGAAAGAGGCACCACATGGAATCATGAGAGGGAAGGAAGCCAAGAGGGAATAAGGAAAGAACGTGTGTATTCACATCCACAGGCCCTGGCGGCTTACATACTTAGGTACTTAAGGAATTGGCCCAAGTTGGAGTCAAATCACTAGCTCTCACTCTGGGGGGATTTATGGAGAACCAGTGAGGGGCCTGGAGATAAGAGAGAGACCCCAGCAGCCTGTCCCTGCCTCTTTAAACCTAGGGGAAAGCGGATGCCGTTGGAAGTGCTGGTCCCATCAGTTGAGCGGCTATAATAGAAAACTACTGGGACACGTCATCAAAAAATCAATCTGCAAACACTAGGTCATAAGGAATTAGGTAATAACCAGCACTGCTTTCCAAAGAACACATTCTATCAGAGTAATCCAATTTCCTTCTAGGACAGAATGATGTGCCTGGTAAATCAGGAATGGCAAGAGACAAATAATCTTCCTTAACTTAAAGAGCAAGGCACTTAATTTCATCTTCCACGAGACGTCTCAAAGGAAAAATCAGGAAAATGAGGTTTATAGTTGGCCATTCTGGGGTTGGAAAAATGAAAAGGGGTTGAGAAAACAAACAGCAGTTGTTTATGTTCTATGTAACATGGACAAGTTAAAATGAGCAGAAGTAGAGGTGGGTAGGGGTAATTGTGGTGGTGGTGGAGGCAGAAGTGTTAATGGAGGTGAGAGGGTGAAGGAGGTAGTGTTTGTGGTGGAGATGTTGATAATGGTAGAGATGGCAGTGGTTCTGGTAGAGATGGTAGTGGAGATGGAGACAGCAATAGTGGTAAAGGTGGTGATGATGACAATGGGAGGAGTTGGAGGTGGTGATGGTGGTGAAGATGGAGGTCATGGGTGAGGCAGAAATGGAAATGAAATGGTGATGGAGATAAAGGTGATGGTGGTGGAGATGAAGGTCATGATTGAGGTGGAAATGGAGATGATAACAGTAGTGGAGATGATGGCTATGGTGGTGGAGATGGAGGTCATAGTTAAGGTGAAGATACAGATGGTGACAGAGGTGGGGATAGTGGTGGGGATGGTGGTGGATGTGATAAGAGTGGTGGATATGATGGTGGTATGATTGTGGGGGAGATGGTGGTGGTGGTCATGGTAACAGCAACCAGGCCTTATGAGAGATGGTAAAGCTAGGTTTCACAGCCAGCCTTGGAGCGTCTATGATGGAGAACCCACACTAGCCCGTTCTTTACACATCTTTGCTGAGAGAAGTGGGCACAAAAGTCCAGGGCATTTTTGGCCCAGCTTCACTCTTACTGCCTCACTGCTCTCCTGTTAGTCCTGGGGCAATGGGCCCCATCTCTGTCCAGACAGGATGGGCAGCTGTGGACCTCAAGAGGCCTGTGTGAAAGGAGGATTTCCTCCAAACCCAGAGAGTGGGCACAGCCTGAGAGACCCTCACAACCAAGAAGAGAAAAGATCTCTGAGAGCTGAGTTGGAAGCAGGCTGCCTATGTCCAAGTTGGGGTTCGGGGAGGCCTTTTGCAGGCTCCGGCTTTCACACCTCTTTCCAGTCTGAGTTCTATTGCTGCAGCCCAAGCACTAGGGGCTTGGAAGTGTGGCCTAAAGATCTCCCTCAGCCTTTTTCTTCCTTCCCCCTAGAAAAAGGATGTGGCACTTTTGTTGAGTTGAAACAAAAT
>PVKH010010708.1:0-18118 GCA_004027955.1 Chaetophractus vellerosus | reverse complement strand
CTGCACATTCTTCTGTGTCTGCTTGTCTTCTCTTCTCGTCTTCTCTTTAGGAGGCACTGGGAATTGATCCTGAGACCTTCCAGCATGGGAGAGAGACACTTAATGATGTGAGCCACCTCAGCTCCCTGTTTTTGTGTCTCTTATTGTCTTTTTTCCTCTGTCTCTTTTGTTGTTGTTGTTGCATCATCTTGTTGCACCAGCTCTCTCCGCATGGGCCTGGTCTCCACATGAGCCAGCTCTCCACAGTGGGCCAGCTCTCTACGTGGACCCTCTTGCCTTCACCAGGAGGCCCTGGGAGTCAAACGCGGGACCTCCCAAATGGTAGACAGGAGCCCAATCACTTGAGCCGCATCCTCTTCCCTATAATCTTTTTAATATGCCATTGGATTTGGTTTGCTAGTGTTTTGTTAAGGATTTTTACATGTATATTCATAAGGTAAATTGATCTGTAATTTTCTTTCCTTGTGTTGTCTTTACCAGGCTTTGATATCAGGGAATGCTGGTCTTATAGAATAAATTAGGAAATGTTCCCTCCTTTTGCATTCTTTGGAGGTTTGCACAGAATGTGTTAATTCTTTTTTAAATGTTTGGTAGAATTCACCAGTGAAGCCATCTTGTCCTGAACTTTTCTTTGGTGGAAGATTTTGACTATTAATTCTATCTCTGTATTTGTTAGAGGTTTGTTGAGGTTTCCTATTTCTTCTTTAGTCAATTTAGTTAATTTGTGTGTTTCTATAAGTAATTCCATTTCACCTAGATTACCTACTTTGTTGGGGTACAATTGATCATAGTATTCTCTTATAATCCTTTTTATTTCTTTAAAGTCAGTGGTAGCACCATTTTATTTCTCATTTGAGTTATTTGCATGTTTTCTCTTTTATTTGTCAGTTTAGCTAGAGGTTTGTCAATGTTGTTTTTCAAAGAACCAACTTTATGTTTTTATTTATTCTCTCATTTTTTTTTCTGTTCCCTATTTCACTTACCTCTGCTGTAATATTAATTCTTTCTTTCCTTGTGGTAACTTGGTTTACTTTGCTTTTCTTTTTCTAGTTCCTCAAGATGTGAAGTTAGGTTATTAATTTGAGATCTTTTTTAATATAGACCCTCATAGCTATAAGTTTCTCTCTCAAGCACTGCCTTCACTTCATCCCATAAATTTTGGTATATTGTCATAAATCTCTAAGTATTTTCTAATTTCCCTTGTAATTTCATCTTTAGCCCAGTGGTTGTTTGAGTGTCCTGTTTAATTTCCACATATATATAAATTTTCCAGTTTTCCTTTGATTATTGGTTTCATAGCTTCATTCCACCATGGTTAGGAAAGTTACTTTGTATGATTCCAATATTTTAAATTTAATAAGAGTTCTCTTGTGCCCTAACGTATGATCAGT
Source organism: Chaetophractus vellerosus (assembly GCA_004027955.1). Classification (NCBI taxonomy): domain Eukaryota; kingdom Metazoa; phylum Chordata; class Mammalia; order Cingulata; family Chlamyphoridae; genus Chaetophractus; species Chaetophractus vellerosus. The sequence continues at coordinate 16,727 of PVKH010010708.1, read as the reverse complement.
CCTGCAGAATGATCCAGGTGCACTTGAAAAGAATGTGTATTTTGCTGTTGTTGGGTGAAGTGTTTCTAGATATGTTTGTTACATCGATCTAGTTTATTTATAGTGTTATTCAGGTCCTTTCTTTCCCTGTTGATCTTCTGTGTGGATGTTTTATCCAGGATTGAAAGTGAAGAGCACAGAAATGCAATGCTTAATTCACACTGGAGTTTTAGAGGGTAGAGTAGTGGTTATGGACAGCTTCCCGGAGGAGATGGCAATAAAATGGAATCTTTTTTTAAAAAAATTTATTATATATCCCCCCCCTTCTGCTTGTTCTTGCTGTGTTCATTTTTGCATTCTTCTGTGTCTGCTTGTCTCCCCCCTGTTGCAGCGACCCGCCGAGTCAGCTCACGACGCGGTGGTCTTGTCTGCTCGCGGGTGGCTTGCCCTGCTTGCGGGGGCTTTGCCCTGCCTGCGGCAGCTTTGCTTTGCCATGGCGGCTTGCCTTCTCAAGGCGGTCTGCCCGCTCAAAGAGGCCCCGGGAACCGAACCCGGGGCCTTCCATGTGGTAAACCGGCACCCTACCCATTGAGCTACAGCCGGCCCTCAGTAAAATGGAATCTTTAGGAGCAATTAGGAATTATAAGAAAAAAGAGAGGTATTCGGTTCTAGAGAGATGTAATAGGTGCACAAAGGTACAAGGGTGGACAGAGTAAAAATGGGTTCTGGCAATAAGAAATAATTGGTTATATAGTATGGGGCTTTGGAAAGAGAATGGTGATAGATGGGTTGGAAAATTTGGCAGGGGTTAGATTATGGTCTGTTTCGCTATGCTAAGATTCTTCCCTTTTTTTATTTATCAAAAATGAAAACTGGGCTGTCATTATTATAAGCAGTTGACAGAGATTACCCATGAATTCTTTAATCCTCTATAAATATAACTTAATGTAGGGTTTCTTAATATTTTTTTATTTTTGTAATCAAGTAACGAGTACAATTTTTATTTTGAAAAAATGCTATAAAATATCGGTATGACACCTTAATTTTCACTTTCTATAAAATAATTTTCTATTAGACACTTTCTTAGAGCTTAAACTCGTAGCTTTTAACAGCAGAGTCGATACACCCTTGTTTAATTGGACCGTTTTGATACAGAAGAATCACCCATGACATTTGGTGGCTTAGCCCTTGGATTTTTTTTTTTTTTTTTTTTTTTAGTTTCATTATAAATGTATTCTTGTCCCTGTCTTAAGTATCTGTTCTTTTTATCTCTCATTTTATAAGCCCCTGGAGGATATAATACCCTATATTTATCACAGTACCCAGTGGCTCTACAGCAGGGTTTTTAAAACTTTATTGATAAATGGCTAAAAACTGCTTTGAAAGACAAATTTTAAAATTAACCTGTGTTTTTGTCAGTTGCTTTTTACAGTTATATTTTTCCCTCCAGATAATTTTTTAATATTTTTCTCATTTCAGATTATTATCAATGAAAAAGAAAACCTTCCATTGGTAGGATGTCATTCTCTTTCAGTTCTCATCTTGAGCTTAGGGGCAAGAACAGTTGTAATACCATTTTATCTAAATGGCTGCGTTCTGGCCAGATCTAACCTGCTGTGGATCATAGTTGGAGTTTCTGCCTTTTAGCTGCCCAGGGCTGCCTCTTTCTGCTTTCAGATGCAGTTCTATGGGCCTCTAATAGCCTACTTAGAAATTTCCCTTTTGCTTAAGTAAACCAGTCAGTTTCTTATGCTTGCATGGAGACCACTAATTGATGTCTAAGTATAAACCTATTCAAAAAGGTTACTATAACTACTCTCTTAGACTCCTTACATTGTTTCTTTCTATCCAGGTTTTCTCTAAACAGTCTTTACCTTTCCTTTCTATTCTTCAAAATAATTTTTTTCTTGCCTTTTCCATTCACATTAGCAGCAGATTCTTCTTTGTTCCATTTTTATCCAATTAAGCTAGAAGGACACCTCCTTAATACTGCTGTAATACCATTAAAGTCGTGTGTAGCTTTGGCATGTGGCCAAATTCGGGACACCACCACTCTGTCATGATGTGTCTGCTTCTTTGGCAGACTGCTTGATTGAAATTATAGTTGTCTAACCCGCTGATTATCTTTGTAAAAAGAAACAAATCTGTCAAGTTGCATCTATGCTATTCCATGAAAACAAAGTCTGAGGAAAATTCTCTCATCATAGCGCTTTCATTTGGAAATAGAATATGTAGAGAAATTTGTTGGGAACTGTACTTCAGTGTAACAAAGCACACTCTCTCAAGGAAAACTTGGTGTTTTTAGCTAAAGATTTGGTCATTTCACACACAAATTTACCCTACTTATTAGATTGTACAGATGAATAATGAACTGTTTTGTGTGAATCTTCATTACTGAACTAATTCAGAACATTTAATAAATATAATCAATAGCCTGGTACTAATGATGTGATGATTGTAACTTTTAGTAAATATTATGAATTTCCAAAATGTCATAGTATCAAACAGTGTGTATAAATGTCTTTGAGAAGATCCTAAAGTGCTAAAGAGATTTTATTTTAGGAAAGATAGCAAACTAGGGACATGTTTTATAAAAAACAAAAACAAAAACAAAAAACTTTTTAAATGAACAACAGTTTTTTTTCTTAAAGTTTTACCACATTTATTTGACATCATGATTTCTTAGTCTTTATTAAGTTGATACAATTTGGGGAAATAAATACTCCCCTTTTTTGTTGCTTGTGTGTTAGGAGTGGGAAGAATGGAATATGAGAGAATAAGTAAAGGGTCTAAGAAATGGAAAGATGGAGAAAGGAAACGAGGTTGAAGATAGAGAGAGTGAGTGTTTATGTGAATGCCTTCTCTAAATAAGCAGTATCTAGCAACAAAGTGCAAAGTTGACAGCATGAGTAAAAAAATTACAAACTAGGAAAGCTACCACCTCATGTTCACAAACTTCAGAGAAAATAGTTAGGCACAATAATTTTCAGCTAAGTAAAGAAATGAGTCTTTGAGATAATAATCGACTCTTTTGCTTGTGATTGTGCCGAAATGTAGGAACAAAAGAAAAATAATGTGCAAAAGATAGATGAAGAAAATACAAAGAAATATTTACTCAAGGAAATGGAAGAATTATTTTACCACTATTACATTATGTGCTGTCAAGGATTTTTTTTTTTAAAGATAAGATTGGGTGAGAGAGAACTCTACAGGAGGTAAGACAAGAAGATATAATTAAAAGAAATTTTGAAAATAGACCAGTGATATAAATAAAAATTCAGAGTGGCTGAAAAGGCAGAATTGACACTACAGAAAAGGGGGGAAAAGCATGGCGCAACGGTTTAAAAATCATAGAATGCAGAAAAATTGGGCAAAAAATATGAAGAGAAGCTGATACAGGGAGAACAGAAAAGCAGATTGTTGTACATGAAAAAGAGCAGAATAGGTAGGGGAGAATTCAGTGGACAGTTATTTCTGAAATTGATACAATGAAACATTTAACTCAGAGACATAGACATAATTACTAGTAAAATAAGAGCAGGCTATGTATACTTTCCAAATTGCCGGATTAAAAAAGGCAGAAAAAAAACTACAGACTATATAGCAAATGAAATAAGATTAAATATCTATTAAAACAATGCATTTAAATAGAATCCTTCATCTATTGAAAGAAAAACTCAGATTGAATTAAAAAACCCGAAACCTAAAATTACTCAAGTTAATTGAAGGGAACTAGCTGTGGCTCAATTGGTTGGGCTCTGGTTTACCACATGGGAGGCCCCGGGTTCAGTTCCCGGGGCCTCCTGGCAAAGGCAAGCTGCTGCGCAGTGAGCTGACGCAGCAGGGGGACATAAGCGGACACGGAAAAACGCAAAAGCAAAAATGAACACAGCAAGCACAAGCAGCGGGGGGGAGGGGGGATATAGATAAATAAATAAATAAATCTTTTTAAAAAAAGTTAATTGAAAAAGATGGACAGTGGTATACCAGGGAAGTGCAAAAAAGAGATTGAAAGGGTTGTTATTTTATGATCTAACAGATTTGAATTCAAAGTAAAAGTATTAAATGGGAGTGGAACCCTAGCTTGCTGATGGTTACAATCTGCAGTTAAGATATAAGTTTACTGAACTAAATAGTGCATTGAACATACCACTGAAACATACAAAGGAAATCTATAGGAATGAAAGGATGATTGACAACTATAATTCTGACAGGAATTATGTGGACATAGGTTCCTATCTGATTTTTTTTTCTTACTGGTATTCTCCTGCCTCACATCCAGTGTGGGTGGATATTTATAATTTTTTCTAATTTTTCCCTTTATTTCTCCATCATTTTAAAACCACCATTTCATTCCTCTTTGAATATTAAGTATTCAGTCCATCAAACCTCCCACCCTTTACTCCTGACTCCCAGCAGACTATCTCATCTCCTATTTAGTGCCTATAAAGTATAACTAACCTTACCTTTCTGCCTATTTTCCCTCAGTTAAAAAATGTTTTTTTTTGTATCACAGTAGAAGAGATGTTTCTCATTCTAACTCTGATCCCTGCATTTCACCTCCTCTAGGGATGTCTTGTGCTGATTATTAATAAACTTGTATCTCTAGCTCAGACATCTCCTGTTCACATAGCCACCTGCCTCCTGGACATCTGTCTCTCCCAGGATGTCCATCAGGCATCTCAAACTCATCATTTCCAAACTTGAGCTCATCATTTTCCTCCCTGAACTTGCCCTTTGTTGTTTAGTGAATAGATATTCACTGGGAGACTCATATATCCTCTTAATGGCTGCAGTTGGTGATAGGTGGAAAGTGTAGTGGTAGTAACCTAAAATAACATCTTCTGGGTCTTGTTTGAATTGTGATTTTTACCTGCATTATGATGGATTGTTTAAGCTGCGGACAAAAAATATTTTGTCATGTTATTTACAAAACTAACGGTGTAGTCATACTTTTGGTAATGTAACATTTGGGAGAACGTCTTCTAATGCTTGATTACTACTTTTAGCTCCCAAGTTCATGCCTCTGCCATGATTTTGGGGGCAGAAAAGCATCTTCTCTTTCTTTGAACATAGGGAATAATATTCTCCATTGCTCAAAAAAAATGGAATCATAAAAACTTAAAAATGTAAGATGTTAACACTTGTAGGGGTAAGGAGTTGGTGCAGGTGGAGTGTGGCAGTGGGGATGGTGAAGCACTAAAATGTAAAACAGACTCTGACTTATAAAAGGGCAGGCTGTCTGCATAAGTAAGTTTACATTGTGTTTTTATTCATTAATAGTAAGAAAACATAATTGTTGCTTATAAAGAATGTTTGTAAAGAGAAATTCCTCTCTGTGCTCTCCTACGGAAAAGAGAAGCTGTGCTTATTTATTTAGACTTTGGTCTTTCACCTATAAAGTTTTCATGGAATTTAAAATTGCCCTTTCTTACCCATTAAAGAGTAGAAAGAAACTGTTTTGAAGAGTTAAAGAACACCATTTATTACTGTTAATTGAGTATTGAATATTTGTCCTGTGATTTTTTTTCCTTTATTTTTTGTTGTACCTATAGTGACAAATTATATGGAGTCATTTGAATCTATGATTCTCTGAGGGAAATGAGCTGGAGTAGGGAGGGATAGGGCTGCTGGTGGTGTGTGTAAGAGAGATGTTCATATTCATGAAAAGGGGAATGAGAGTTACTAAAGTTCTGGCCTTCACAGTCTAAATATTGTTTTAAGAGTGTTGAGAATTGTTTGGAATAGAGGGCAGAGGCGAAGGTTGAGAGCTATAGATTTAAGATCTTGAAAAGTGAACCAACAGCAGAAAGATTTTTTGCTGGTTCTTTAACTCACTTTATTGAAGGTAAAATACTAATGTCTTGGAGGGGACATTCTTAGTGCCATGGCATAAAAGGACCAACAAGCAACAAGACTTGCTGATATTGTTAAAGAATGTGAATGCTCTTATTTTTACAGTTAGCATGTCAAACTAAATTGGTAATAAAAAATCTTCTCAGTGCATGGTGAAGCAATTTCTTCCTTCAATCAGTTTAACAAAAGGACCATGGAGTAAAGTTGCATGCTAAGCTAAACCTATTATTTTAAGGCACTTAAAGATAGGCCATAATTGTACCCAGAAACAAGGTGAGTATCCACAGTCTAAGGATACTATTCCCATGTACGTGCCTGTTTAGTCCATCATGCCTTCTGCTTGCTGGTCTTTGTCTGCATGTGCATATCCCTCTTTTTTAAGGTAGTGGCATTTTACACTTATTTTCATGTATGTCAAATAACACAGCTCACTTGACATTTACCCGTTAATATCAAATATGGATGTTTAAAGTAGATGAGGGTATAACATATCGCTTACAGGTATATTTGTTTTCAATGTGTTGAAATGCTGATAGTTTAAAGTACTTTGAAAGCACAGGCTTTTACGCAAGCATTTGAGCAGGGGACAATTTCTAACTTTTTTAACAGGTCTTTTACCTGGTTCTGTTAACAGACTCCTGTTAACTGAGTACCATTAAAAAAAAAAAAAAGACAACTGTTTGAATATCCTGGTTTATTTAGAGAAGATGTCCTACAAAGTAGCTGTTTAATTTAAAATCTTTTCTTTCCATTTATATTTTCTATTAGATATTAAGGCTTAGACATACAGCAGTTGTAACAACAAAGAAAAATGTTGCAGCCTCAAGACAAGAAACTTACACAGTGGATTTTATTAAAAAGCAGATTGAAGAGTTCAACATAGGAAAGAGACATTTAGCCAACATGATGGGAGAAGATCCAGAAACTTTTACCCAAGAGGATATTGATGTAAGTACAGTTACTCTCTTGGAAAAGTAATTACTGTAGAGTTTTAGATATAGAAAGCATTTTTCTTCAGCCTGAGCTCCTTAACTCTGTAAATTTTAATCAAACTGTCAGAATAAGGAAAAATGTCATTATACATTGCAAATTGGAGTGATGGTTTCAAAGAGAGATGCTACTCTGTTATTTGAAGCATTATAAAGCATAGTGAGTTTTAGATTTTAACTAGAAATGGATGCTCCTTGAATCAAGGTCAAATGAGCCACTATGAATGCTTGTATACCATTTGGAAACATTTGTCCAGTTCTGTAATCTTAGACTCAGCTTTCTTTCAAAATGATAAAACAGATGGTAATCGAAATATAGTCGGGTTTATAGGAAAACCCTTAAGTAAGCCTTGGCCCAGTGTTTTTTATCAACTTAAGTATATAATTGAATTGTCTAAGTGAGGATGTGTTCTGCGTGATTTGAGAATAGGATTAGAACTCTATTCCTGTTCCTTTCTTGAATTATTTTATTCCTGAAAAAAGTAGTAATACTCAGTAACAACTTTTTTGTAAGCTAGTGAGGAGATTAAATTTAACTGTAAGCTTTGAAGCTTGTTCTGATTTTTTTTTAAAGTAACATATACTATCCCATGAGGTTATATATTTAACTGAAGAATATCACCTTCATATAGATTTAACATTTTATAAGATTTTGGTTATATCATGATGTTAATCAAATTATGATTTGATGCATTTTAAATTAATTCCCATCTTCTTATATACCTTTTCTATTTGTAAATAGTATGGATTTACAAATAGTTAAATTTGTAATTAGTAGGATTTCTTTTTGCTCTTCTAGGCCTAGGTGCTGTCTTCTTTTTGAATCTTACGATAATTTGGACAGTATTTGGGGATATTAAGAAAACTATATTTTTACATTACTATTTACTTTTATCACAAGTAGTGCAGGTACTGCTCCATTTTTAGAAGAAGAGACTGAGGTACAGAAAGGCTAAGCATTATGTTCAAATATGTAACTGTGGAAAAAGGGAGAAGTTCTAAGACTTAAAACTTTGAACCCACTGTTATATCTGCCTTACTATATAGATGTCTGACAGTATCTAGAATGTATTAAATAATTTTTAGCTAGATTTAAAGTAATAGTATCTGCATATTCAAAATTATTTTTTTTCTAGAAAAATATTAAAACCATGTAAGCCCCTCCCCCCCGTTCTTTAAAAAAGATAAGGTGTATGGCGAGACTCTTGGCACAAACAGTGTTACTACAGTTTTTTCTCTTCCAGAGAGGGATATGGTATCTGCTCCTGTAAGTCTCTCTTGAGGCAACTTCTTTTGTTGTTTTTTTTTTTTTTTGGTTACAGATTTTTTGAGATATAATTCACATGCCAAATTGTGCAGCTATTTAAAGTATACCATTTACTGGTGTTCGTTCGTTCACTCTATTCACAGAGTTGTGCAGCCATCACCACAACCAACTTTAGAACATTTTCATCATTCCCAAAAGAAACTTGTAACATTTAGCACTCCCTCCCCATTCTTCCATCCCCCCAGCCTTAGGTAACCACTTATTTACTTCCTGTCTCTATACACTTGCTTATTCTGGACATCTCATATAAATGGAATCATAATATGTGGTCTTTTGTGACTGACTTCTTTAACTTAGCATGATGTTTTCAAGATTCATTCAAGTTTTACCCATATCAGTACTTCATGTTTTTTTTTATTGCTGAATAATATTCCATTGTATGGGTAGACCACATTTTCTTTAGTCATTCATCAGTTGATGGCCATTTGGGTTGTTTCAATGCTCTGAACATTTGTTTACAAGGTTTGTGTAGATATATTTTCATTTCTCTTAGATATATAATTAGGAATGGAATTGCTGCGTCATATGGTAACTCTATATTTAACTTCTTGAGGAACTGCCAAACTGATTTCCATACGGCTGCATCATTTTACATTCTCACCCACAGCGTCTGAGGACTCCAATTCCACCACATCCTTAACAACTAATTATTATCAGTTTTTTAAATTATAGTCATCCTAGTGGGTGTAAAGTTGTATCTCTTGGTTTTGATTTGCATTTTTCTCATATTGACCGTCTCTTCAGGTGACCGTTTGCATATCTTCTTTGGAGAACTAACTATTCATATCCTTTGCCCAATTTTAAAAAGATTAATAAACTTTAATTTTTAGACTAGTTTAGGTTTACAACAAACTTAAGCAGATTGTACAGAGTTCCCTTATGCCCCTTCTTCCCTGCATGCAGCTTCCTCTTTTAGTAATATCTTGCATTATTATAAATTAATGAACCAATATTGATACATTATTATAAACTTAAGTCCATAGTTTACATTAGGGTTCCCTTTTTGTGTTCTGTAGTTGTAAGGGTTTTGATAAATGCATACTGTATATATTCACCATTATAATATCGTACAGAATAGGTCCACTGCCCTAAAAATCCCGTGTGCCACCTATTTATCCCTCTCCCTTCTCTTCCCTCTTGGCATCCACTGATTGTTTTATTGTTTCTATAGTTTTCCCTTTTCTAGAATGTCATATATTTCCAGAATCGCACAATATGTAGCCTTTTCAGACTGGCTTTTTTGACTTAGCAGTTAATCCTCCATGTCTTTTTGTGGCTTGATAGCTCATTTCTTTTTATGTCTGAATAATATTCCATTGTATGGATGTACAACAGATCATCTATTTACCTATTGAAGGACATCTTGGTTACTTCTAGCTTTTGGCAATTATGAATAAAGTTGCTGTAAACATGTGTGCAAGATTTTGTGTGAACATAAGTTTTCAGTTCCTTTGGGTTGTATGATAAGACTGTGTTTAGCTCTGTAGGAGCCTGCCAAACTGTTTTTCCACAGTAGCTCTCCCATTTTGTATTACCAGCAGTAAACGATTGTCCTTCTTGTTCTCTGTCCTCATCAGCATTTGGTTTTGTCAGCTTTTTGGATTTTCGTGAGTTTTGTTATTAAATTGATTTTTCTGTTTTTGATGAATTCATTACAGCTTAAGTGATGTAGAAAGATGCAGGATTTGGGATTAGGAGATTCCCTGAAGTGTTACAAACTAGCATTGTAATGAAATGTAAATATAAACGTCCCATCTTTTTGTCATTTGAGTTTTCCTTCTCTAAAGTTAAAAAAAAAAAATTCTGTTAGCCTACCTGAGACTATAACTAAGGAACATGAGATTAATTCAATGTGCTATTGTTCTTAATACCATTAATAGTAATAAATAAAATCTACCAAAACTTGAATCATTCACCAGTTCTCTAGTTGCTTTTGTCACAGAAATCTCCCATGCCACCTGAGACTGAATGTCTGGGAGAATAATCTGAAATGTTGTTGATTGAGTACATTGACGGATATAAACCTGAGATTGCATTATGTCCCCTAGGTTGATATTTTTTCTTACAATGGAAGCCTGTGAAAGTGAGCATTAGCCATTTTCCTTCACACCAGTGCCATAATTCTGCTGTGCTGGACTTTCCTGCAAGAGATCTACTTCACTGAATCTCACATTTCATATGATTTAACTCTTTTGGCATATTATTAAATTTATTGGACCCCTTTATCATCTGAGGAGGTCAAAGCAAAAGAGGTTTGGCTATGTATATACTAGAGGAGAGACAGTATAGTTAGTGAGTCAAAATGCTTAGTTATTCCCCCCCCCCGCCCCCCATGGCTCCCTCAACTGTTTGCTTGTTGTTTTTGCTCATTATTTTGTGCTCATTGTCTGCTCTTTGTTTTTTCGCTCTGTTGTTGTTGTTGTTGTTTTGCTTGTTGTCTGCTCGTGTTTTTTTCTCGTTGTCTGCTCGTTGTTTTTCTTTAGGACACACCGGGAACCGAACCTGGGACCTCCCATGTGGGAGGCGGGCATGCAACTGCTAGAGCCACATCTGCTTCTGCTTAGTTATTTCTGGAGACAAAAATATTTAAGTTCACATCTAAAAATCAAGAAAATATTTTAAGCTTCCAGAAAATTTTTTGAAGAATATTGTGATTGCTATTATATATTTAGAAATTATAATACTTTTTAATATGTTTGTATTTTAATATATACATTTTTCTCTTATTTAATTTTTTCAGGAAATGAGGTATTCTGTAAAAGTGAATTTTCCAGATAAAGGAAATTTATTTTTAAGTATTATTTGTAATGAAAGCTACCCTAGCACCATTTACTAAAATCTTATGTCTGTATAAGATGGTGTTTAGGATCCTGATGTACATTTACCACATTTAATCTTTAAGAAGACCTTAGAAGTATAGGTATTGTCTTTATTTTATTGTTGGAGGAAACCAAGGCTATACAAGGTTTTTCTGTAACCCAAGTCTGTCCTTTCCACACTTTCAAAGATTATTTGGTAACACTTTGTGAAATAAATTGAAGTCTTCCAGTCTTACGTAGTGGCATGTCTTCCAGCTTTGTATAATTTAACCTTACAATGCCTTAAGATTTTCATTTTTAGTATGGTTGTTGAACTGTGATAACCCCTTGACTTTGTGGTTTGTAGTGTGCATTTGTCTTGTACTAAATGGTCTGGCTCTGCCTTATTACTGATTCTTACCATCTCCATTCCTGTCAAGATGCCTTATGTCTGTGTGTCTGCCTCTAGCAGCTCTCACCAGCCTTCCAATCTTCTGGCATAACTAAACTTGTTAGACATGTGAATTAAAAGTAAGAGCCACTGGCCTCTGAATGAGGACTTTTATGCTCTTCCTGCTAAGTGAAGTCTCTGAATTTATGTCATCTATTTTAGCTCTTCATGGATCTTTTTTTGTTGATTTCTAGGTTTACAAGTTTATTCCAGAGGATTGAGCTTAAATAGAAATCTGGCCTCACTGAGCACTGCACATATACTTTGTGAAAATTGCACACGGCTTCTATTACAGACTAGTGTATCCTTAATTCAATAAGGGTTTTTAAAAGAGTACAGATATGGGTCAGTAAACTAAAAACAAATATGACATAAAATTTAATGAATAAAAAATTCTGCTTGTCATTGTTTACATTTATTAAAATGATCTCATTTAGAAGTTTTTTCTTATTAAAGCTACAATCTTATATGTCTGGTAGAAATTAGAGGGTTGTGGGGTTTTTTTTTGCAAAATTCATTCATTATATTTAATGCTTTTATTAAATTTATATGAAGAAAGTATTATTAGTTGGTGAATTAGGGAATTAAGTCAAAAGAAATTAGTCATGGGTAGATGTAGAATTTATGCATTTCAAAGTAGTTTAAATTATTTTTCCCTAGTTTGTTAAATTGTATTGAAAATAAATTATTGCTCTTACTCACTGAACCACTGTGCTGCTACTGATAATCTTCTAAAGATTTTATAGAAAAAGTAGGTAGCCTCCAGCACTCAGTAGTGTATACAGTGTTGTGCTGGAAATACTTCGAATGCCTGCTAATCATTAATCGTGCCTTCTTTAATTTTTGCTGTAAAGATAAACCTTTTAGGTCAGGTAGAAAAATAATCTAAATTCTTTTAATATATTTTTATGACTTTTAATAAGTTTATAAATATTTTGAAAATAGACTTTAATGCTGTGTCTCTCAATTGCTCTTCCACAAACCTTTCACAGGTGACTGCCAAATAGTGATCAATGTGTAAGAAGTCTTTTGGCTCTCACAGTATACTATTATGAAGACTTTGTGGGATGAAACATTGAGATGAGTGGGTTGTATTCTTCAGTGTGAAGTTACAGTGTGGTTTCAGTGTGTGTGTGTAGAAACTGATAGGAACTAAGCCCCATGAATGTATAACAAAGGCAGAACAGAAACCGTTTTCCCCAACTAGTGATAGGAGTGCCCAAGGATGACAGGTAAATATTGCAATCAGTGCCTTTGAAAATTTATTCATTTTAACCCATTGGTAGGCTAGAGTAGACATTGGGTTACAATTACTGCTAATCTGTTTCATATTGTTGAGTCTTTTAATCCTTTCACATGTGCCATCAAAAATTCTTTTATTCAAAATCATGTTATATACACAGAAAAAAGTTGAGGACCACTGCTTAATATCCTCCATATTTACTTTTTTTTAAATTAAACATGTATCAGTTATGAATTTTAAGTTAGAGACCTTTCAGTTATATTCAGTATTATGAATACAGAATTGTACTTGCATTTACTAATGTCTATATTTGGGAATTAAAAGTTAAGTTCTACATTACTGTGGAATTTCAGGAAAAAAGCCAGCAAATTGATATATAATGCTGCTGAAGTCTACCAATTACTTTTTAATTGGTGTTATAGACTTCGTTCTGAAACCAGAATGTTTTATTCTCCAAGTGTGAATATGCTGTATGAAATTTCTCTAATTGATTTGCTGTGCCCATTCCATTTGAAGTATCATTTTTCACAATATTTCATAATTTGTGCTCACTTCTAATGAACAGAGTCGTTAGGACAGGCATGTCTAAGTACAACTGACAGCTAACATTAGGTGCCAGATGCAGTTTATAAAGCTATGTAGAACTGTAGAGAACAGTTTAAATAAATTAGCACCTGTACATTAGTCTCACTTGCTGGTAATTTATAAGCGAATCAGTAGAGATGACATTTAGGTAAGTCATTGATCAAGTTAACAGCTGCAAACCCACTGCCCAGCTGGGATACCTAATTAATAGAGATTGCATTCCTGACCCAGTGCTTCTCAAGGGCTGATTCTGCAATCCTTTCATACTTTGATTTAAGCCTGAGAATATAGTTACATACTTTGCCTTCATTTTCGAGAGCTGTAGAATTACCAGTATTCTAGTTAAGATCTAAAAATGTAAGAAACGTGTTTATTAATGAGGATCACCTTACTCCATGCTTATTTGGATTATTTTTTAAAATGTAACTTTTAAAAAAGATGTTTCTTTTTCTTTTCTTTTCTTTTCTTTTCTTTTCTTTTCTTTTCTTTTCTTTTCGGTTGGCACTTTTTTGTTTTGGATTCAAATCAAGGATTGGTGGTATGCTGTGGCCTAATAAATTTCTAAATGTTCTATGCTTATCATTAAATGTATACTCCACTTTTTTTTAATTTTGGGAGAAGCTGGGTTTTTTGTTTTGTTTTGTTTTGTTTGTGAACAACCCACTGTTGAATCTAAACCAAATGTACAGTAAATTTTTAAAATGTAACATTAGTTTAAAACACCTAAGAACTTACCAAGTTGAATTCCATATAAATTCTAGAACTTAATATAGGAAAATGTCTTTGCTTTCTGTTCCTATGGCTCTGATTTTCTTCTGAGTGAATTTAAAACTGAAAGACCAAGGGATTTAAGATTTTATGTTTTCTCACTGGGGAATTTGTGGGTGTCCCCACTTTTCCCTGTAAACTTTGTACCTCATACTAAAAATTTATTTGCAGGGGCATTGGAGGGGGTGAGTGATGCATGTTTATTTCTTCAGGAAAAAGAGAAATGATAAAAATGACTTCTGTGTTCTCCAATAAATATTTGATTCAAAGCTTTAATTGTATCTAGTTACATGTAAATTGAAGTTTTATAAAACGTTAATTTCCTTGAGGTATGCTTTAGAAATTAGGTAGTTATGGGTAACTGATGAGGACTTGTATCAAGTTTAAATACTTTGTTATTATTTGCCTTGGTTTTGTACATTTTATTATCACAGAATACTAGCAGTATATTTTTTGGCTCACTGTATTCTAATTTGCTAGTTAAAATATCTTTCCTACTATTAGAAAGTCTCCCCCCTTCCCTTTAAATTAGCACATACAAAGAAACAGTCATGTACTAAAGGCTGAAGGCCAGCCAAAAGGCCTTCTTTAGCGGGGAAAAAAAAAATCAAGACTTGGTAAGATGGCATGGGAGAAAGAACTGATAGCAAAACAAGTGAGTCGAGAAACTATTTTTGATGTGCTTTTAAGATACTTAAATTGAAAAATCCTAAAGGCAGTTGATGTTTGAAATTTTTTGAAGTTAGAGAAAGATTTGTTTTCTCTATATGTAATTTGCATGAAAGGAAGAAGATCAAAGATGAAACTCTGAGGGAATGGTGGCATTTAAGGGAAGAGCAAAGATGTCTTTAACTAGAGACCAAGGAGGAACTTCGAGAGAAGTAGGAGGGAAATTGACTTTAAGGGATGAGGGAAAGCATTAAGAAGTAAAGTAAGAGAGCAACTTCTACCGATGAGAACTCAAAGTACATCATGGTATTTGAAGAGACCTTGGTGATCCCTGAAAAAACAATTGCAAGATAGGAATTATGATGGAAACCACACTGAAATCAGTGGAGGAAAGAATGGCATATTTCATAAAGTTAGTATATGCATCTAAATGCAGGAATGTGAGGGGAAATTCAGGCTCATTTATTAGCCTAGATGACACCCAGGAGTCTGATATTAGATGGTTCATCCACATGAACATTGAAGTTGCTCACAAAAATGGCAGCAGTTGGTACAAAAACAAAAAAGTGTCAGGCCTTTGTGATTGCTGGGGAATAACTTGAAGGTAACTTGAAAGATGGAGACAGTGAGAACTGAGCAGTGGTATTCCGGGCTGACAAAACAACATGTAAAGTCACTTGTTTAGAAAGGAAGAAATGACTGTTAAGGAAGACCAGGTAAAAAGTAGCACTGGAAAAAGTGGCTGACCACTCTCCTTTAAACCCCTTTAAATGCTCAATGTAACCTATTTCTCTCATAAGTCCTGTGTGTATTATTTTACTCTACCATATTACTTCATGCATAATACTACAACAACCCTATATTTGAGATTATTTATACATCTGTACCACTGCTTAGAATGAGCTGCTTGAGGCTGGGAGCCATACTTACTCATTTTTCCAAATTAGCAGAACGCCTAACTTAGAAGGTGGCATAAATATTTGTTGAATAAAATTTAAGATAAATGGTTGATTTTTTTCCCTTTAAGAATATTCAGGTTTTTCTCCTAATTTTACCTCTAAATAGCTGAATATCCTTGAAATAGTGAAGAGGAAAATATGTTTTCTGAGAGAACTAGATTGGTTACCTGGGGTAGGAAAAGAAGAGCATATTTTAAATTAAATTTCATTAGGTTCAAATTCTAGCTTTGCCTTTTATTTCAGTATGATATCAGACTAGCTCTTTAACTGCTTTATCTGTAAAATAGAGCTAATGAATGCATGATGATTTTAGGAGTCGTAAACAAAATAATATGGGAGAGTACTTCACATAAACTGATAATCTCTGAATAGTTAGCAGTTATTCAGTCCCTGCTATGTGCTCTTCTTTTACAAATATCTTATTTAATACTCACAACACCTGGATAAAAGTTGATATCCTTACAAATCAGAATCACTGGGCGTAGTGGTACTTGAAAAATATCTTATGGTTAAAATAAGACAAGAATTACATGTTTTTATTTACACTTTCATCCTATGTGTTCATATTCACTACTCCCTGTATTCTGAATTCCAAAATAAGGAATTAGTTTACTTTACATATAATGCTCTGCCCAAAACTTATCCCTAGGTTGCTTGACTAAATACTAACACTCAAAATTCTCTTGTTCATGGGGAGCGGGTGTAACTCAGTGGTTGAGTGCCTGCTTTGCATGTACGAGGTCCTGGGTTCAATCCCTGGTACTGCCTTAAAAATAAAAATTCTCGGTGAGTTCAGGTGGAGGTTGGAGAATGGCGGCTTGCTTGCGGCGTGAGGCCGCGTGGCCCACAATGGGTGCACGAGACAGGGGCGCGCGGCCTTCCTGAGCCTGGTGAGGACTTCGTGGAAATTGAATGAGTATCACCAACCTTACCGGAGGAGGATGGATACTTGAAGCATAGGCTGCTGTTACCTTAACATTTGAGGAGCATAGAGGTGACTTAAGGATGCTCCTGGTGACGATTTTGAAAATATGATCTGCGAAGGAGTTTCTTGGATTTGAAATTTTCAGAGTCTTGAGAAGTACTGAAATAATTGCCATTGG